>ONZH01014114.1:0-76137 GCA_900303285.1 Rhinella marina | reverse complement strand
GTTGGATACATTGGATATAGCCTCATACAATAGTATATAGGTGGATACGTTGGATACAGCCTGATACAATAGTATATAGTTGGACACATTGGATACAGCCTCATACAATAGTATATAGTTGGATACGTTGGATATAGCCTCATACAATATTATATAGTTGGATACATTGGATATAGCCTCATACAATAGTATATAGTTGGACACATTGGATATAGCCTCATACAATAGTATATAGTTGGATACGTTGGATACAGCCTCATACAATATTATATAGTTGGATACATTGGATAAAGCATCATACAATAGTATATAGTTGGACACATTGGATACAGCCTCATACAATAGTATATACAGTAGTTGGATACATTGGATACAGCCTCATACAATAGTATATACAGTAGTTGGATACATTGGATACAGCCTCATACAATAGTATATACAGTAGTTGGATACATTGGATACAGCCTCATACAATATTATATAGTTGGATACATTGGATATAGCCTCATACAATATTATATAGTTGGATACATTGGATATAGCCTCATACAATAGTATATAGTTGGACACATTGGATATAGCCTCATACAATAGTATATAGTTGGATACGTTGGATACAGCCTCATACAATATTATATAGTTGGATACATTGGATACAGCCTCATACAATAGTATATAGTTGGATACGTTGGATATAGCCTCATACAATAGTATATAGTTGGATACGTTGGATACAGCCTCATACAATAGTATATAGTTGGATACATTGGATACAGCCTCATACAATATTATATAGTTGGATACATTGGATACAGCCTCATACAATATTATATAGTTGGATACGTTGGATATAGCCTCATACAATATTATATAGTTGGATACACTGGATACAGCCTCATACAATAGTATATAGTTGGATACACTGGATACAGCCTCATACAATATTATATAGTTGGATACGTTGGATATAGCCTCATACAATATTATATAGTTGGATACACTGGATACAGCCTCATACAATAGTATATAGTTGGATACGTTGGATATAGCCTCATACAATATTATATAGTTGGACACATTGGATATAGCCTCATACAATAGTATATAGTTGGACACATTGGATACAGCCTCATACAATAGTATATAGTTGGACACATTGGATACAGCCTCATACAATAGTATATAGTTGGACACATTGGATACAGCCTCATACAATAGTATATACAGTAGTTGGATACATTTATTGTCTTTTTGTTGAATTCACTTCTATATTAATAGGACGTTCTTGCTCTGTGTCACATTATACTGAGGGTCTGATGGAGGAAAAACCCTTGTGTTACAGAGACCTCACCAGAAGGAGACAGGGATAATTTAGATGCTACATATGAGAATGTTGTTAAACCACGAAGAGAACAAGAAGACCCTGAAGCACCCCCTAGTGGAAGAGGTCATCTGCTGCTGGCAGGTAGGTCAGAAGAAGTCATATGCTCCTGGCAGGTAGGTCAGAAAATGGCACCCCACTGTGAACAACTAGGCCTAACGGGATTTACTTCAATTAGACATTTAGTAAAATGTGCAGCACTGACTAATGTATTTATCTCTGTCTTTAGGACAGCAACATGTGAGGTATAGGAGCCTCCACCAGAGAGAGACACCACCAGAGGGCTACACCATAAGAAGGAGACACCACAAGAGGGCTACACCATAAGAGGGAGACACCACCAGAGGGCAACACCATAAGAGGGACACACCACCAGAGGGCTACACCATAAGAGGGAGACACCACAAGAGGGCTACACCATAAGAGGGAGACACCACCAGAGGGCTACACCATAAGAAGGAGACACCACCAGAGGGCTACACCATAAGAGGGACACACCACCAGAGGGAGACACCACCAGAAGGAGACACCACCAGAGGGCTACACCATAAGAGGGAGACACCACCATAGGGAGACATCACCAGAGGGAGCCATTACCAGAGAGAGAGAGACACCACCAGAGAGAGACGGACACAACCAGAGGGCTACACCATAAGGGGGAGACACCACCAGAGGGCTACAGCATAAGAGGGAGCCACCACCAGAGGGTTACACCATAAGAGGTAGACACCACCAGAGGGCTACACCATAAGAGAAAGACACCACCATAGGTCAACAAAAGCAGAGAGAGACACCACCAGAGGGCTACACCATAAGAGGTAGACACCACCAGAGGGCTACACCATAAGAGAAAGACACCACCATAGGTAAACAAAAGCAGAGATAGACATCACCAGAGGGCTACACCATAAGAAGGGGACACCACAAGAGGGCTACACCGTAAGAGGGTGCCACCACCAGAGGGCTACACCATAAGGGAGCCACCACCAGAGGGCTACACCATAAGACGGAGACACCACCAGAGGGCTACACCAAAAGAAGGAGACACCACCAGAGGGCTACACCACAAGAAGGAGACACGACCAGAGGGCTACACCATAAGAGGGAGCCACCACCAGAGGGTTACACCATAAGAGGTAGACACCACCATAGGTCAACAAAAGCAGAGAGAGACACCACCAGAGGGCTACACCATAAGAAGGGGACACCACAAGAGGGCTACACCGTAAGAGGGTGCCACCACCAGAGGGCTACACCATAAGAGGGAGCCACCACCAGAGGGCTACACCATAAGAAGGAGACACCACCAGAGGGCTACACCATAAGAAGGAGACACCACCAGAGGGCTACACCACAAGAAGGAGACACGACCAGAGGGCTACACCATAAGAGGGAGCCACCACCAGAGGGTTACACCATAAGAGGGAGACACCACCATAGGTCAACAAAAGCAGAGAGAGACACCACCAGAGGGCTACACCATAAGAAGGAGACACCACAAGAGGGCTACACCATAAGAAGGAGACACCAGCAGAGGGCTACACCATAAGAGGGAGCCACCACCAGAGGGCTACACCATAAGAAGGAGACACCAGCAGAGGGCTACACCATAAGAGGGAGACACCACCAGAGGGAGACACCACCAGAGGGCTACACCACAAGAAGCAGACAGCACCAGAGGGCTACACCACCAGAGGGCTACACCATAAGAAGGAGACACCATCAGAGGTCAACACCATCAGAGGGCTACACCGCAAGAAAGAGACACCACCAGAGTCTACACCATAAGAAAGAGAAACCACCAGAGGGCTACACCATAAGAGGGAGCCACCACCAGAGGGTTACACCATAAGAGGTAGACACCACCATAGGTCAACAAAAGCAGAGAGAGACACCACCAGAGGGCTACACCATAAGAGGGAGACACCACCAGAGGGCTACACCATAAGAAGGAGACACCACCAGAGGGCTACACCATAAGAGGATGACACCACCAGAGGGCTACACCACAAGAAGGAGACACCACCAGAGGGCTACACCATAAGAAGGAGACACCACCAGAGGGCTACCCCATAAGAGGGAGACACCACCAGAAGGCTACACCATAAGAGGGGGACACCACCAGAGGGCTACACCATAAGAGGAAGACACCACCAGAGGGCTACACCACCAGAGGGTTACACGATAAGAGGTAGACACCACCATAGGTCAACAAAAGCAGAGAGAGACACCACCAGAGGGCTACCCCATAAGAGGGAGACACCACCAGAGGCTACCCCATAAGAGGGAGACACCACCAGAAGGCTACCCCGTAAGAGGATGACACCACCAGAGGGAGACACCACCAGAGGGCTACACCACAAGAAGGAGACACCACCAGAGGGCTACACCTTAAGAAGGAGACACCACCAGAGGGCTACCCCATAAGAGGGAGACACCACCAGAAGTCTACCCCATAAGAGGGAGACACCACCAGAGGACTACATCATAAGAAAGAGACACCACCAGAGGGCTACACCATAAGAGGGAGCCACCATCAGAGGGTTACACTATAAGAGGTAGACACCACCATAGTTCAACAAAAGCAGAAAGAGACACCACCAGAGGGCTACACCATAAGAGGGAGACACCACAAGAGGGCTACACCACAAGAAGGAGACACGACCAGAGGGCTACACCATAAGAGGGAGACACCACCAGAGGGCTACACCACAAGAAGGAGACACCACCAGAGGGCTACACCATAAGAAGGAGACACCACCAGAGGGCTACCCCATAAGAGGGAGACACCACCAGAAGGCTACACCATAAGAGGGGGACACCACCAGAGGGCTACACCATAAGAGGAAGACACCACCAGAGGGCTACACCACCAGAGGGTTACACGATAAGAGGTAGACACCACCATAGGTCAACAAAAGCAGAGAGAGACACCACCAGAGGGCTACCCCATAAGAGGGAGACACCACCAGAGGCTACCCCATAAGAGGGAGACACCACCAGAAGGCTACCCCGTAAGAGGATGACACCACCAGAGGGAGACACCACCAGAGGGCTACACCACAAGAAGGAGACACCACCAGAGGGCTACACCTTAAGAAGGAGACACCACCAGAGGGCTACCCCATAAGAGGGAGACACCACCAGAAGTCTACCCCATAAGAGGGAGACACCACCAGAGGACTACATCATAAGAAAGAGACACCACCAGAGGGCTACACCATAAGAGGGAGCCACCATCAGAGGGTTACACTATAAGAGGTAGACACCACCATAGTTCAACAAAAGCAGAAAGAGACACCACCAGAGGGCTACACCATAAGAGGGAGACACCACAAGAGGGCTACACCATAAGAGGATGACACCACCAGAGGGAGACACCACCAGAGGGCTACACCACAAGTAGAAGACACCACCAGAGGGCTACACCATAAGAGGATGACACCACCAGAGGGAGACACCACCAGAGGGCTACACCACAAGAAGGAGACACCACCAGAGGGCTACCCCATAAGAGGGGGACACCACCAGAAGTCTACCCCATAAGAGGGAGACACCTCCAAAAGGCTACAGCATAAGAGGGAGACACCAAGAGAGGGCTACACCATAAGAGGGAGATACCACTAGAGAGCTACCGCATAAGAGGGAGACACCACCAGAGGGCTACCCCATAAGAGCGGGACACCACCAGAGGGCTACACCATAAGAGGGAGACACCACCAGAGGGCTACACCATCAGAGGGTTACACCATAAGAGGTAGACACCACCATAGGTCAACAAAAGAAGAGAGAGACACCACCAGAGGGCTACCCCATAAGAGGGAGACACCACCAGAGGCTACCCCATAAGAGGGAGACACCACCAGAAGGCTACCCATAAGAGGGAGACACCACCAGAGGGCTACACCATAAGAGGGAGATACTACCAGAGGGCTATCACATAAGAGGGAGACACCACCAGAGGGCTACCCCATAAGAGGGGGACACCACTAGAGGGCTACCCATAAGAGGATGACACCACCAGAGGTCTACACCACCAGAGGTCTACACCACAAGAAGGAGACACACCCAGAGGGCTACACCATAAGAAGGAGACACCACCAGAGGGCTACCCCATAAGAGGGAGACACCAACAGAAGTCTACCCCATAAGAGGGAGACACCTCCAGAAGGCTACACCATAAGAGGGAGACACCACCAGAGGGCTACACCATAAGAGGGAGATATCACCAGAGGGCTACCACATAAGAGGCAGACACCACCAGAGGGCTACCCCATAAGAGGGGGACACCACCAGAGGGCTACCCCATAAGAGGGGGGCACCACCAGAGGGCTACCTCATAAGAGGGGGACACCACCAGAGGGCTACACCATAAGAGGGGGACACCACCAGAGGGCTACACCATAAGAGGGGGACACCACCAGAGGGCTACACCAATAGAGGGAGACACCACCATAGGTCAACAGAAGCATAGAGAGACACCACCAGAGGGCTACACCATATGAGGTAGACACCACCAGAGGTCTACACCATAAGAGGGAGACACCACCAGAGGGCTACACCATAAGAGGGAGACACCACCAGAGGGCTACACCATAAGAGGGAGACACCACCAGAGGGCTACACCATAAGAGGGAGACACCACCAGAGGGAGACACCACCTGGACACCATACTCCCGTAAACATTAGAAATGGTGGAGTCATTTCACCCGTTTCACATGAGAACATGGAGGCCAGTCACTTCTATGTGGAAGATAATTATTTTTTGTAAGGCACCTACCGTATACTGGAGACTGGGTGGTTTTCAGATGCACGGCTGATACGCTGTTCAGTTAAAGGTGTGTTCCGAGACTATTCTCTGGATAAGTCATCAGAATGTGATCGGTAGCGGTCCGACACCCAGTACGACCGCTCACCACCATCAGAGGGTTACACCATAAGAGGTAGACACCACCATAGGTCAACAAAAGAAGAGAGAGACACCACCAGAGGGCTACCCCATAAGAGGGAGACACCACCAGAGGCTACCCCATAAGAGGGAGACACCACCAGAAGGCTACCCCATAAGAGGGAGACACCGCCAGAAGGCTACACCATAAGAGGGATACACCACCAGAGGGCTACCACATAAGAGGGAGACACCACCAGAGCGCTATCACATAAGAGGGAGACACCACCAGGGGGCTACCCCATAAGAGGGGGACACCACTAGAGGGCTACCCCATAAGAGGATGACACCACCAGAGGTCTACACCACAAGAAGGAGACACACCCAGAGGGCTACACCATAAGAAGGAGACACCACCAGAGGGCTACCCCATAAGAGGGAGACACCACCAGAGGCTACCCCATAAGAGGGAGACACCACCAGAAGGCTACCCCATAAGAGGGAGACACCTCCAGAAGGCTACACCATAAGAGGGATACACCACCAGAGGGCTACACCATAAGAGGGAGATATCACCAGAGGGCTACCACATAAAAGAGAGATACTACCAGAGGGCTATCACATAAGAGGGAGACACCACCAGAGGGCTACCCCATAAGAGGGGGACACCACTAGAGGGCTACCCCATAAGAGGATGACACCACCAGAGGTCTACACCACCAGAGGTCTACACCACAAGAAGGAGACACACCCAGAGGGCTACACCATAAGAAGTAGACACCACCAGAGGGCTACCCCATAAGAGGGAGACACCAACAGAAGTCTACCCCATAAGAGGGAGACACCTCCAGAAGGCTACACCATAAGAGGGAGACACCACCAGAGGGCTACACCATAAGAGGGAGATATCACCAGAGGGCTACCACATAAGAGGCAGACACCACCAGAGGGCTACCCCATAAGAGGGGGACACCAACAGAGGGCTACCTCATAAGAGGGGGACACCACCAGAGGGCTACACCATAAGAGGGAGACACCACCAGAGGTCTACCACATAAGAGGGAGACACCACCAGAGGGCTACCCCATAAGAGGGGACACCACCAGAGGGCTACACCATAAGAGGGGAACACCACCAGAGGGCTACACCATAGGTGGGAGATACCACCAGAAGGCTACCCCATAAGAGGGGGACACCACCAGAGGGCTACACCAATAGAGGGAGACACCACCATAGGTCAACAGAAGCATAGAGAGACACCACCAGAGGGCTACACCATATGAGGTAGACACCACCAGAGGTCTACACCATAAGAGGGAGACACCACCAGAGGGCTACACCATAAGAGGGAGACACCACCAGAGGGCTACACCATAAGAGGGAGACACCACCAGAGGGCTACACCATAAGAGGGAGACACCACCAGAGGGAGACACCACCAGGACACCATACTCCCGTAAACATTAGAAATGGTGGAGTCATTTCACCCTTTTCACATGAGAACATGGAGGCCAGTCACTTCTATGTGGAAGATAATTATTTTTTGTAAGGCACCTACCGTATACTGGAGACTGGGTGGTTTCAGATGCACGGCTGATACGCTGTTCAGTTAAAGGTGTGTTCCGAGACTATTCTCTGGATAAGTCATCAGAATGTGATCGGTAGCGGTCCGACACCCAGTACGACCGCTCACCACCATCAGAGGGTTACACCATAAGAGGTAGACACCACCATAGGTCAACAAAAGAAGAGAGAGACACCACCAGAGGGCTACCCCATAAGAGGGAGACACCACCAGAGGGCTACCCCATAAGAGGGAGACACCACCAGAAGGCTACCCCATAAGAGGGAGACACCGCCAGAAGGCTACACCATAAGAGGGATACACCACCAGAGGGCTACCACATAAGAGGGAGACACCACCAGAGCGCTATCACATAAGAGGGAGACACCACCAGGGGGCTACCCCATAAGAGGGGACACCACTAGAGGGCTACCCCATAAGAGGATGACACCACCAGAGGTCTACACCACAAGAAGGAGACACACCCAGAGGGCTACACCATAAGAAGGAGACACCACCAGAGGGCTACCCCATAAGAGGGAGACACCACCAGAGGCTACCCCATAAGAGGGAGACACCACCAGAAGGCTACCCCATAAGAGGGAGACACCTCCAGAAGGCTACACCATAAGAGGATACACCACCAGAGGCTACACCATAAGAGGGAGATATCACCAGAGGGCTACCACATAAAAGAGAGATACTACCAGAGGGCTATCACATAAGAGGGAGACACCACCAGAGGGCTACCCCATAAGAGGGGGACACCACTAGAGGGCTACCCCATTAAGAGGATGACACCACCAGAGGTCTACACCACCAGAGGTCTACACCACAAGAAGGAGACACACCCAGAGGGCTACACCATAAGAAGTAGACACCACCAGAGGGCTACCCCATAAGAGGGAGACACCAACAGAAGTCTACCCCATAAGAGGGGAGACACCTCCAGAAGGCTACACATAGAGGGAGACCCCGGTACACCATAAGAGGGGAGATATCACCAGAGGGCTACCACATAAGAGGCAGACACCACCAGAGGGCTACCCATAAGAGGGGGACACCAACAGAGGGCTACCTCATAAGAGGGGGACACCACCAGAGGGCTACACCATAAGAGGGAGACACCACCAGAGTCTACCACATAAGAGGGCAGACACCACCAGAGGGCTACCCCATAAGAGGGGACACCACCAGAGGGCTACACCATAAGAGGGGGAACACCACCAGAGGGCTACACCATAGGTGGGAGATACCACCAGAAGGCTACCCCATAAGAGGGGGACACCACCAGAGGGCTACACCAATAGAGGGAGACACCACCATAGGTCAACAGAAGCATAGAGAGACACCACCAGAGGGCTACACCATATGAGGTAGACACCACCAGAGGTCTACACCATAAGAGGGAGACACCACCAGAGGGCTACACGCATAAGAGGGAGACACCACCAGAGGGCTACACCATAAGAGGGAGACACCACCAGAGGGCTACACCATAAGAGGGAGACACCACCAGAGGGAGACACCACCAGGACACCATACTCCCGTAAACATTAGAAATGGTGGAGTCATTTCACCCTTTTCACATGAGAACATGGAGGCCAGTCACTTCTATGTGGAAGATAATTATTTTTTGTAAGGCACCTACCGTATACTGGAGACTGGGTGTTTTTCAGATGCACGGCTGATACGCTGTTCAGTTAAAGGTGTGTTCCGAGACTATTCTCTGGATAAGTCATCAGAATGTGATCGGTAGCGGTCCGACACCCAGTACGACTGATCAGCTGATCAGCTGTTAGAAGGCACTGTACTTTCAGTATCTCCATGGTCTTCTCTCAGCTTTCTGTAGACCAGTGATTGTCATATTCATCGGTCACGTGGCCTGGGAAAAGCATCATACCAAGTATGGCCACTATACAATGTTTGGTGCTATGCTCGGTGAACAAGTAGAAGGCAGCGAACCTCAAGCAGTTGATTGGCGGGGGTCCCAGGTGTCGGACCCCCACTAATCAGTATTAAAACCCTCTTAAGTCTTTCCTTAGTATACTGTACCCCTTTACACAGTGTCACGTACGAGAACCACCCTGTCATTATACCCTGGTGCAACTGCCAAGGGTTGATCTGTTTTACACACTCAATGTTGCATGCACCCACTCACAGGCGACAGATTGAGCATAGATAACACATCGACACATCCTTCTGTGCACCCCAACATGCTACCACCATCTGACATTTAAATGATTCTCCAAATTAATGAGGGGCTCATAGAAAACCCCACAGCACCCCCACTGGCAGGCAGGCAGGCGCACAGTTGTACTAGTCACACTAATAACAGATACATGGTAACACGGGCCGCACTCTCACACGTTTAATCAAGGTTACTGGGCTCCTTCAGGGCACAAAACCAGTAAGAAGTGTCGCCATATCTGGACACCGGCTGTGGGGGCTGCCGTGTCTGAATACATGCTTTGGGGGTGCCGCTATGTCTGGACACCAGCTGTGGGGGGTGCTGCCATGTCTGGACACCGGCTGTGGCTCTGCTTGGCCTGATCCAGAGGAGCCACAGTCTGAGGCTTCCTGGGTTCTTTCCTGGGCTGCTGGGACTGCTTTACCAGCCTCACGGGTGAGACAATGGGTGAGACGGGGTCACAATCATGCAGCTTCCCCCCAAGGTTTGGGGCTAGAAGGCTGGAAGGTGGAGGGGCCTTTTCCCAGAAAATCCAGAATCACGACCAGTTTCAAGAAATGGCATCCCCGATGAGACCTGCAAAAGAGGAAAATGAGGAAAGAAAACCAGAGGTACACGAGGTCGGGGAGTCATCATTTGAGGATTGCTATACAGAGGACAACTCTGCCTCTTTTGGAGACTCTGACCAGGAGGAAAGCAGCATGAAGGAAGGGGGTCAGGACTCTGTGGAGGAAAATGGAGCATCAGTCCAGGAAGCACAAAGAGCTGACCCAGGAAGGGAAGAGTTTGGAGAGTGTGCAGCTGAGAGCCAGGCAGGTGGGTCTGCCAATTAGCACCTCTGATGAGGAAGGAGACCATCCACCAGGCATGCTGACACAGATCAGCACCTTGGAATCACCGGCCAGAATGGGGACGCTTTATTTTGGGTCAGAGTTACCTACAGAGGACAGAGACAAGAAAAGCAAAAAGTGCAAGAAAAACAGCCAGAAGCAGAACACTCCCCTGTGGTCTGAGCCAACTGAAAAGTCAGTTCAGGGTACGACTCCCATTTGCCTCCCAAGTTCTGCCTCTGAAGTGGGGCTTGAACATGGAAGCAGGAAGAGCAGAGGCCAAGAAGGTGCCAGACGCGGTCCTCAGCAGTGAGGGTGGTGCAGGTTGTGTTGAAGGCGCAGACCGTAAGTCAGCCTAGTATTACAGCAGGAGTATGGGCGGGATCCCCCTTCTCATCTTAGGGTTCTTGGGGTACTGTTTCATAACAATGTCTCCTGGATGCTCTACGGGCAGAGGAACAGTCCAAATGAGTAGAGGGTCAGCAGAGAGACTTGTCCTTCTGGATTAGCAGACATGGACTAGGAGCTTTCTGAGAAAGAAGAGGAGCTCAGTGGTCGCTCCTAACAGGCAGGCCGGCTGGTGCCAGGAGGAATGTAGTCCGTCTCTGGTGGCGTGGCAATGATGCATGCCCTCCCAAAAAGAGGTTGGTGGAGCCGCTGCTGGCGATGGGCTTTAAGGCCAGTGACATCTTTGCCTTGATACATCCTTATGGTACGGCTGAGTTTGACATCATTATGAGCTGATGAAGAACACGCCTGGCTGGAGAAATTTTGCAGTA
This sequence comes from Rhinella marina, assembly GCA_900303285.1. Taxonomy (NCBI): domain Eukaryota; kingdom Metazoa; phylum Chordata; class Amphibia; order Anura; family Bufonidae; genus Rhinella; species Rhinella marina. Next base: position 64,504 of record ONZH01014114.1, on the reverse strand, counting down.
GAAGAGGTTTCTTGCCAAAATGGGATCAAGAAGGTGACAGTTTTGACCCGTAATGAGCCACTTTTGACATTATGACCTGGTTAGGGAAATATGGTGACGTTACGGAGACGCCAAGAAAAAATCTGGATGAATTTGGCATCTGGTCAGGAGCATGGACCATTATGATCAAACTTAAACATCCGTGTCCCACATCCCACCATCAGCCTTCCTCGGCAGGGATTGTATCCTTGTCTTCTACCAGGGGCAGCCGAGGCTGTGTCACAAGTGTGGCGACCCCTCACATCTCAGCGCCAACTGACAAGTGCACTCTGTGTGGGGGGGTGGTCACCTGATTGCATCTTGTGACCAGATACGCTGCCACCTGTGTGGTAACTTAGGGCACCCGTTCAGCTGATGCCTGCGCTCCTTTGTTAATGTTGCATCCAGTCTAGCAAAGGAAGATGGTGGGGTGGCCTCTGCGGGAGAGGGGACCAGCAGAGATAAAGGAGCACAAGGACCAAGGAAGAAGAAAGAAAGAATGGCCCACCTTCTCGTGCAAGGCGGACTGAAAGGAGAGGGACCTGGGTGAACCCCAAGTTGCTGGGGGGACCTCTGGCCCATCTCTGGATACGACTTCTACTGCTGAGGCTCTTGGGGATGTGGTACTGAATGGAGAAATAAGGAGGATTCAGAGGGAGGAGAGGGCAGACGACTTTCAGTTCTCCCACTATGAAAGTGTGGTCCAAAATTAAGACCGGCACAGGGAGAAAGCAGAAGGGCTCAAAAAATCTGGCCTAACCCTGACCAAGGAAAGCAGTACTAGCAGCACAAGTCCTCCAGGAGGGTGAGGTGGGGCAAGCAGAGGGCATTGAGCAGGGACCATTGTCCTCGGAGGGGAAGGTTAGCCTGGAAACTAAAGATGAGTATGGGGGAAAAATAAGAAAAATAAGAAAAACAAAAACATTGCTGAGGAGGAGATGCATTCATCCATCTCCAAAAAACAAACTAAAGATGGTTCCTCGTCAGGCTCTGAGAGAGATGGGAAGAAGCAGGCCGTTTAACTTAATTACCCATGATGGCGGCACCCACTCTGTTGACACTGGCATCCATTAACGTAGTCAGCATTAAGTCTGATTCGGCTAGGTTTGTGACCTATCATTTCATTAGCCAGGTTGATGCTGATATTTTTTTTTTGCAGGAGATCAGACTGTCAGTTTTGGCAGAAGTCGTAAAAGCCAGGAGGGAATGGCGACGGGGTCCTACTACTGGTTTCTTGTGGCTGAACCGTATAGCAGAGTGGTGATACTTTTTACCTCACTGGTAGAATGCCAATGGAGAATCAAGTTAGAAATGAGGAAGTGTTTAATCTTAGATGTTCTAATGAATGGACAAGAGTTGAAACTCATTAACATCTATGGTCCCCAAATTGGGACCGGAAAAGTCTCATCATGAGAATTAAGCCTTTACGTTTTACAGGTCGAGAAGTTGTTTTTGGAGGTGGCTTTAACACTGTTATTAGGCCCCAAGATAGAGGAGGTTCCAGAGACAAGTTGACCTATGATAGTATAGCTAGTGCGGCTCACCTGGTGGATATCCACATCCGGAACACCCCAGACCACTCGGGTTTCACCTATAACAGAGGTAACTGTGGGTCTAGAATAGATAGGTTTTATTTGAAGGAGGAAGCTATCTCTTCACCAGTGTCTGTTGTTGAGGTAGAGTTCTCCGATCACTGTATGACGGTATTCTCTGAATATTACAGAATCCCTTCAGATGGGAGGAGGTATATGGAGGCTGAACTCATCTCTCCTGGAAGAAGCCGACATAAGATGTGCCTTGGAGGATTTCCTTCAAAGCCAGGTACCTTTATTGGATTTTGGAAGCACTTAAGAGTGGTAGGAGCTGTTCAAAGTGCGGCTTGCAAAGTTTTTCCGCCAGCTCTCGTGCCTCAGATCCCTGAATAGGTACCGCATATACCAGGGCCTGAGGAGAAAACTCGAGCATTTAGTCTCGACCAGAGGTAGATGAGGGGAAATCTCTGGATTGAAATCTTTGCTGCAAAGGTGCCAGTATGATAGGCAAGCATCTTTAGTTCTTGAGAGGGATTTCAGGAAATGCTGGTGGTCTGACCCCTACAGGAACAGTTGACAGTACAGGCTCCCTCAAAAGATCCAAATCAGGGATCCAGGAGGTTATCAAATCCTTCTACTCGCACCTTTTGACAAAGAGGGATCTAGATTGAGATGAATTGTCGGTTTTCCTGGTTGAAGCTGTCCCTGAACCAGGAGTAGACCCCTCTCGTGATGTTTTGACAGAATTGATCAAGGAAGAAGTAGTCAGACTGGCAATTGAAGGGCTTGCCCTCAAGAAATTGCCAGGTCCAGATGGCTTAACATCTGAATTCTATAAGACCATTAAAGAAACCTTAATTCCCCTCTTGACTGTGGTCTTTAATGAGCATCTTTCCTCAGACACTCTCCCAAAGACAATGAGGAGGTCTGCCTTGATCATTCTGTCGAAGTGTAAGGATTCAACCCGTATTGAGAATTGGCGTCCCATAGTGCTCCTCAATACAGACAGAAAGATTCTGGCAAAAGTACTGTTTAAACTGCTGGTGAAATTTGTATGCCGGCTCCTTTCACCCGCCCAGTATTGCTCTGTTCCAGGTCACAGTACTTTAAGTGCTGTGCTAGGTGTCCGAGAGGCAGTGGAGCAGGGTAATGCAGGCTGTTGGAAGGGGTACATGCTGTCCAGGCTAAAGCTTTTGACCGGGTGAACCAGGAGTACATCTGTTATGTCCTGAGGTGCGGCCTACCCGGGGAGTTTGTCAATCGGCTTCAGACTTGACTTTGTACATTGGGGCAGAGACTTTTGTCGTTGGTGAACGGTTGAGTTGGAACCCCCTTTGAGGTTGGGTCTGGTGTCTGGCAGGGGTGTCCTTTGAGTCCTTTGCTTTACGTTTTGTGATTGATCCTTTCCTAGAAGGATTGATCGTGGACCATTGGCGGGATTTGGGATGGATCTGGATGAAACAGAAGCTACTCACAGGGTGGTTGCATACATAGACATCACTCTCTTTGTGTCCTCGAGAGGGGAGGCATAGTGGGTTATGTCTCAAGTGGAACATTACTCAGAAGCATCTGGGTCCACGAGGAGACCCCCCCCCAGAGCCTTAGGAGTCTGCTAAAATCTTAGGCATTGAATTTGGCCCGAGCGATTACCCAATGAAAAACTGGGAGGGTAAGTCAAAAATAGTCAAAAATAGCTGCTCAGAAGTTAGGTCAGTGGAAGGGTTGGTCTTTGAAAGTTCACTTGGTCAAGACTTATCTGTTACCTTTGTTACTATACCTGAGCAGTGTATGTATTTTGCCTGAACCTCTGTGGACTCGGGTCTATAACCTGTTTTTCCAGCTGTTATGGGGGAATAGGTTTAACCTAATTAAGAGGGAGGTTACTTACCTACCAAAAAGACTAGGAGGGTTAGGTATCTTTAACCCTGTGGTGTTCCTTGTGAACACCTTTGTCAAGATGAACCTGGAAAACCTCTGGCAAGAGAGGGCTCCCCATGGATATCCTCCTGTAGGGGATGTTTTTGGCCTTTCTTCTAGGAATGGGACTTGACTTGCATACACCCCATGGACTTCTCCCAGCTTATGCCCCAGTTTTGAAGATGATTCATCGGTGGGGTCTGGAGATGTGGGAGATCAAGACCTTGTCAAGAAACTTACTTGACAGTAAGGTTTTGTTGACCCATTTTCCAAAAGCCACTGGTGCTCAAAGACTGGCCAAGTGAGGTCCTCGAGGTGGGATTAAAACTTTTAAATTCAGTGAGGATCCCCCCGAAGTATTTTGATCTGGCTTTGCGTGGCTTCCATGGGAGGCTGTTTGTAAAGGGAAACTTAAAGTACGAGGAACTATGATGAAAAAGGTTGTCATCGGGAGGAGTGTGATATTGTGTTGGATTGCATGGAGCACTTCCTGCTTCATTGCCGTTTTAATACAGAGGTATACAAACAGGTGGGTTCATTCAGAGGTCTGGGTGGTAGGGATATACATAACATCATACACGGTAGGTCGGCCTCTATATATCACAGTACACAGGATCACACTGCATATACACAACATCATACACAGGAGGCCGGCCTCTATATATCACAGTCTACAGAATCACCACATATACATAACATCATACACTGAAGGACGGCCTCTATATATCACAGTATACAGGATCACACCACATGTGCATAACATCATATACAGGAGGCCGGCCTCTATATATCACAGTATACAGGATCACACTGCATATACACAACATCATACACAGGAGGTCAGCCTTTATATATCACAGTATACAGGATCACACTGCATATACACAACATCATACACAGGAGGTCAGCCTCTATATATCACAGTATACAGGATCACACTGCATATACACAACATCATACACAGGAGGTCAGCCTTTATATATCACAGTATACAGGATCACACTGCATATACACAACATCATACACAGGAGGTCAGCCTCTATATATCACAGTATACAGGATCACACTGCATATACACAACATCATACACAGGAGGTCAGCCTTTATATATCACAGTATACAGGATCACACTGCATATACACAACATCATACACAGGAGGTCAGCCTCTATATATCACAGTATACAGGATCACACCACATGTGCATAACATCATATACAGGAGGCCGGCCTTTATATATCACAGTATACAGGATCACACTGCATATACACAACATCATACACAGGAGGTCAGCCTCTATATATCACAGTATACAGGATCACACCACATGTGCATAACATCATATACAGGAGGTCAGCCTCTATATATCACAGTATACAGGATCACACCACATGTGCATAACATCATATACTGGAGGCAGGCCTCTATATATCACAGTATACAGGATCACACCACATATACATAACATCATATACAGGAGGTCAGCCTCTATATATCACAGTACACAGGATCACACCACATATACATAACATCATATACAGGAGGTCAGCCTTTATATATCACAGTATACAGGATCACACTGCATATACACAACATCATACACAGGAGGTCAGCCTCTATATATCACAGTATACAGGATCACACTGCATATACATAACATCATATACAGGAGGTCAGCCTTTATATATCACAGTACACAGGATCACACCACATGTGCATAACATCATACACAGGAGGTCAGCCTCTATATATCACAGTATACAGGATCACACTGCATATACACAACATCATACACAGGAGGTCAGCCTCTATATATCACAGCACACAGGATCACACCACATGTGCATAACATCATATACTGGAGGCTGGCCTCTATATATCACAGTACACAGGATCACACCACATGTGCATAACATCATATACTGGAGGCTGGCCTCTATATATCACAGTACACAGGATCACACCACATGTGCATAACATCATACACAGGAGGCCGGCCTCTATATATCACAGTACACAGGATCACACCACATGTGCATAACATCATACACAGGAGGCCGGCCTCTATATATCACAGTACACAGGATCACACCACATGTGCATAACATCATATACTGGAGGTCAGCCTCTATATATCACAGTACACAGGATCACACCACATGTGCATAACATCATATACTGGAGGCTGGCCTCTATATATCACAGTACACAGGATCATACCACATGTGCATAACATCATATACAGGAGGCCGGCCTCTATATATCACAGTATACAGGATCATACCACATGTGCATAACATCATATACAGGAGGCCGGCCTCTATATATCACAGTACACAGGATCATACCACATGTGCATAACATCATATACTGGAGGCAGGCCTTTATATATCACAGTATACAGGATCATACCACATGTGCATAACATCATATACTGGAGGCAGGCCTTTATATATCACAGTATACAGGATCACACTGCATATACACAACATCATACACAGGAGGTCAGCCTCTATATATCACAGTATACAGGATCACACCACATGTGCATAACATCATATACAGGAGGCCGGCCTTTATATATCACAGTACACAGGATCATACCACATGTGCATAACATCATATACAGGAGGCCGGCCTCTATATATCACAGTACACAGGATCACACCACATGTGCATAACATCATATACTGGAGGCTGGCCTCTATATATCACAGTATACAGGATCATACCACATGTGCATAACATCATATACTGGAGGCTGGCCTCTATATATCACAGTATACAGGATCACACTGCATATACACAACATCATACACAGGAGGTCAGCCTCTATATATCACAGTACACAGGATCACACTGCATATACACAACATCATACACAGGAGGTCAGCCTCTCACATCAGTCTTTTGAACTTTAATATATCTTCTCTCTCTTGAATACTCAGCATCTCAACTTTTTGGGTAATCTTTTCTCTGCACACCGTGTGTCCTTTCATAGTCCCTAAAGCTCCTCTGAATTATTATGATATATGGCCATTGCATACCTCCCAAGTGTCCCTCTTTTGGAGGGACAGTCCCTCTTTTTGACCCAAGTCCCTCTGTCCCTCTTTTTGGCCTGGGGAATTAATGCATAAATGTGCATTCATAAATTTACTAAATTGCTCCTTACTAAAGTGTCTGTATGGTTTCTGCCTGTATATTAGACCAGAACTTTATTATTTGTACCTTAAAATATCTATAATCTAATGATTTATATGTTAATATTTACATGGACATTGAAACGCAAGAAAAAAATTGCTGCAGGGGCTCCAGTAATTATGCTTTGGGTTGACTTAGAGGTGTGGCCTGGTATGAAAAAAACTGCTTTGATGTGCAACGCACACATTGTCCCTCTTTGCAATTCTTAAAAGTTGGGAGGTATGCCATTGTATCTCATGGCACTGATCCCCTGGGGTTCCTTCCTCTCCACATGGTCCAGGCCACACACTGACACACTTCCTGCTTCACAGCTGTTTATATAATCTTTCACTCTACAGTGGCCTCTAGTGGCTACAAGTAACATTGCAGGCATGTCCAATACATGGCATTAGATAGGGGTGAATAAACAGTAACTCCAGGAGGAGAAGTAACAATAAAGCCAGGAATACAAAACCTTTGCTTGTCCGATTGTGCCACTTCCAAGGGTCACAGTTACACCCGAGTGGATATTTCTATCTGAGATATACACTCACCGGCCACTTTATTAGGTACACCATGCTAGTAACGGGTTGGACCCCCTTTTGCCTTCAGAACTGCCTCAATTCTTCGTGGCATAGATTCAACAAGGTGCTGGAAGCATTCCTCAGAGATTTTGGTCCATATTGACATGATGGCATCACACAGTTGCCGCAGATTTGTCGGCTGCACATCCATGATGCGAATCTCCCGTTCCACCACATCCCAAAGATGCTCTATTGGATTGAGATCTGGTGACTGTGGAGGCCATTTGAGTACAGTGAACTCATTGTCATGTTCAAGAAACCAGTCTGAGATGATTCCAGCTTTATGACATGGCGCATTATCCTGCTGAAAGTAGCCATCAGATGTTGGGAACATTGTGGTCATAAAAGGATGGACATGGTCAGCAACAATACTCAGGTAGGCTGTGGCGTTGCAACGATGCTCAATTGGTACCAAGGGGCCCAAAGAGTGCCAAGAAAATATTCCCCACACCATGACACCACCACCACCAGCTTGAACCGTTGATACAAAGCAGGATGGATCCATGCTTTCATGTTGTTGACGCCAAATTCTGACCCTACCATCCGAATGTCGCAGCAGAAATCGAGACTCATCAGACCAGGCAACGTTTTTCCAATCTTCTACTGTCCAATTTCGATGAGCTTGTGCAAATTGTAGCCTCAGTTTCCTGTTCTTAGCTGAAAGGAGTGGCACCCGGTGTGGTCTTCTGCTGCTGTAGCCCATCTGCCTCAAAGTTCGACGTACTGTGCGTTCAGAGATGCTCTTCTGCCTACCTTGGTTGTAATGGGTGGCAATTTGAGTCACTGTTGCCTTTCTATCAGCTCGAACCAGTCTGCCCATTCTCCTCTGACCTCTGGCATCAACAAGGCATTTCCGCCCACAGAACTGCCGCTCACTGGATGTTTTTTCTTTTTCGGACCATTCTCTGTAAACCCTAGAGATGGTTGTGCGTGAAAATCCCAGTAGATCAGCAGTTTCTGAAATACTCAGACCAGCCCTTCTGGCACCAACAACCTTGCCACGTTCAAAGGCACTCAAATCACCTTTCTTCCCCATACTGATGCTCGGTTTGAACTGCAGGAGATTGTCTTGACCATGTCTACATGCCTAAATGCACTGAGTTGCCACCATGTGATTGGCTGATTAGAAATTAAGTGTTAACGAGCAGTTGGACAGGTGTACCTAATAAAGTGGCCGGTGAGTGTAGATGGCATGTCAAGTGTGTATCTTCATCTCTGAGGGTTTGGTACACTGTGGCCCCTACTTGCCTATTTGGCAGTCATGAAAGCAGATGTTCCAGTATGGCTTACAGAAGTGAAGAGCCGAGTATTCCACAGCACCCACGTATTACAATGGGGAGAGCCTCACCTATAATCCCGAGTGTCCTTGTGCCCATTCCTGCATCCAGTAACCGTCTCTATTTTTTAGGGTTCAGACACTGGGCTCCACACTCAGCTCTTCTGCTCTTGCTGCTTTGTCTTCTACTTTCTGCAGTCACCATTGAAAGGACAATGAAATGTAAGTAAAAACCCAATAAGAATGTGTCAAGCTCCAGAATCTAAGAATAAGAGGCTAGAGGGTCACATGACGCCAGTCACATGCACTGAACATGAGCCGCAGGCTGCACCCAGTGTGGGAGTAAAGACCATAAATATATGATCCATTCAGAGGTGTAGCTATAGGGGGTGCAGAGGTAGCAGTCGATACCGGGCCCTGGAGCCTTAGGGGGCCCAAAGACCCTTGTGCCGCATAGGAAGACACACAAAGCACTGAGGGAAGGGGGGCCCAAGCTGAACTCTTGCACCATGAGCCTTTAGCTACGCCCCTGGATCCATTGGTGGTCTAACCTCTAGAGCTCCAGCATTGATCTACAGCAAGAACATTGGTTCCTTCATGTATATTCTGGGAAAGATCAGTAGAAGATTTTTATCTATATTTTACATTTTTACGATGACCCTCTTTCTTGATGGAATGTGTACTCTAGAAGGGAGACCACCTACCTCTATGATTATAAATAATAAAAAACCCTATAAATCAAAAACCTCCTAAGATATCGTCACCCCATGATCTAGGTCTGCACCCAGTCTAAGTGGAATGGAGGTACTGGGGCTGCAGATCCATACCTGTACCAGGCCTCGCTACTAATGGGGGTGACACGGCAGCCATTGGGCCATTCATTAGATGATCAGTTTTTCTGTTGATTACGATTGAGCATTGATCAGGGTTCTGCTCCCACAGACCACCATGTGGCCAGCGATCTCCAGGTTCTCGCTGAAACTCACCAAGCAATGAACGAAAGTCTACTGAAGGATCTGCGGAGCAAGGAGCACACCCTGACCACCCTGCAGAAGGATCTGCAAAATACTGAGCAAAGGGTGAAGGAACTGACCCAAGGAACACAGGGCCTCGCCTCTGCATTAGAAAGAACTAAAGACCAGCTTCAGACCGAAAAAAACATGAAAAACGAAGCCCAGACTAAGCTGGAAAGAGCGGAGAAGACGCTGAGAGAAGCACAGGCAAAGCTAAGTCAGTGGGAAAAAGGTAGGTGGTTGGGTGATGGGCACTAATACTACAGAAGATACTTACCTGATGACACGACAGATGAAGAGGGCTTATACTCAGATCCAAGCCCTCCACGACACCTGAGGTGTAGCGTTCACAAGACATATACAATATTTCTCTAGTACAGGTTTCGTATGTTGGTCTCAAACCTGCGATCTTCCAGCTGTAGTATAACTACTGCCTCTGGGGACCATGTGCAACATGCCGCCCCCAGAGCCGATCGTGTCCCAGGTATATAGGAATGCCCGAGTGGCGTGGTGCGGCCTTATTAGTCTCCGTCTGCCACGGTGCTCCTACCTGGATACCGTCGATCCCCAGGGCTTGGCTCTGAAGTAATAAAGTGGATGAGTAATGGTGGAGGTGGAGAATAAGTTGAATCTAGACTCTTATAAAGTTTAACAGCTTCATTTGCATCAACTTGTATCCAGACAAGAGTCAGGCTCTCTCTTGGTTCCAGCAGGCTTTGGCATAAACTGGCAGGCAAACTTGACAACTCGGCTTTAGTCTGGTAGCTGGACTTCAGGACTGTTTTGGTATCTCTAGAGTCGAGTGCTTTTGACTGCTGACACCCTTGCAATATTCTGTCTGTAGATCTGTAAGGAGTCATGGTGCTCTATGAGCTGCTTCTGTCTGGAGAGAGTCCTGCTGCAGCAGGGACAAAAGACCTGGAATAAGTACACAGATGACATTAGGGTGTAGGAATGGTAATACCACTGGGGCATTACATACCCCCTTAGTTAAAACCAAACCTCCCTCGGCTTTTGCTTAGGATATACTCCAGGGTTCCCTTTTTAAGTTAGAGTGTTGCTTTATCACTTTTTTCACTATATATAAGCTAAAATTGCTATGGCTACATACAGGTCTCTGCCCTTTTGAGTAGGGTGTCTCGTTTCCCTCTTTGTATAACCAGAATCACATTGCTTTACCCATAAAAGAGTCCATACAAAGTGCTTGAACGTTGCAAAAACAGTGAAACTTTAGTGCAAAAAATAGTCCAAATGAGTGTAAGTCTTCCAACCTGTGGATGGTAAATGGTATGGGCGGGCAAAAACACAGGCGAGTCTCCCACTATTGGTAGAGCAGAGTCATAAATTGCTGCAATATTAGTGAGAACCTTCATGGCAGGTGGGGTTTCCACTTAACCTAAGACGTGGGGAAAAGGGAATATGGCGCTGTTGAGCAAAACTTGGAGACAGTGAGGACCAACAAGGGCAACAAAAACACACAAAGGGGTCAACCAGTCCGCACCCTTTAAGTCCATGTTGTGACTCCAGTTGTTTTCCTCAAAGCACAAGGTCTCTTACAGGAGGGGTTAGAAGTCCTCTTTCTGGATCCCATAGTTGAGGGCGCAAAAGTCCTTCTTTAAGCTGCACAACATCCTAATCGCTGTCACTGCTAGCTCTGGTGCTCTCTGCAGCTGCAACTCCAGCAGAAGTTTCATCTGTGATCCTCTAGTGACCTCCAGTGGGGTAACTTAGAACTGCAGGGTCACCCTCCTCTGGAGAATCCTTTGTAAGCCTTGTCCTTTTCCTGGTAGGTCACAGACATGGGTGTACCGTCAATATAGGCAGACCATGCCGTTGCTATGGGGCCCGTGAGGTTGGGGGGCCCGGCTAGGCTGCATGGCTCCTCCCCTTTCTGACTTAAATACACGCTGCACTTAACCTGTAATAAGGTTCTGCACACAGTATTGACAGTATAAATGAACAGTGTGATTCAGAGGACAGCAGTGTGAAGCTGCATCTCAGTAATACACTGAAGGTTCTGCACACAGTATCGACAGTATAAATGAACAGTGTGATTCAGAGGACAACAGTGTGAAGCTGCATCTCAGTAATACACTAAAGGTTCTCCACACAGTATTGACAGTATAAATGAACAGTGTGATTCAGAGGACAGCAGTTTGAAGCTGCATCTCAGTAATACACTGAAGGTTCTGCACACAGTACAAATGAACTTTGTGATTCAGAAGACAGCAGTGTGAATCTGCATCTCAGTAATACACTGAAGGTTCTGCACACAGTACTTACAGTATAAATGAACAGTGTGAGTCAGAGGATAGCAGTGTGAAGCTGCATCTAATAGACATGCACTATAGTGTATGCACAGAGCACTCATACATAATATACACAGGAAGTGTGTGAAGCTGTATCTAATAGGAATACACTGAAGGTTCTACAGACAGGACTCACAGAAGAGTCAGGGAAGTGTTATATCTCTGGAGCTAATTATTCTATGGGACTCACCTGTCATACCACTGCTGTCCCGGTCTATTAGTGAGGGCAGAACTGATATCTGCAGGGGGTGGAGTTTTGTGGGGAGTTGTTGTCTGAAAGCTTCCAGGGGGGCGGGGGGGGGGGGCAGATAACTTGTCTACAAAAGAGAGAAAGCTCTGGACTGGTGGTCAGAGTGTCATCACATGATACAGATGCCTATAATGAAAGCACTGGAAATGTATTTATAACAGACGATTGTTGTGGACCCACTGTGGTAACTAACTGGTTTGGGTTAGGGTTAGACCTAAGGACGTTATCCTGGCAGTCCCTGGGTATTCACCCTTTAACCCCTATACAGGGATCTGTCCTTTGCTGCATGGGTGCCACCAGGCTGCTACCTCTTAGTCCCAGTGTGGTTGGCAGCTGAACTCCGAGGTCAGAGACACCGGTGCAAGCACCGCGAGATCAGGTAATAAATGTAATCAGTAACATGCTGAGGCCAGGGCAGGCAGAGCTCATGCATATCTGTAAAACAATCCAAGGTCAAGGCAGGCTGTAGACGGTCAATACAATAAACAGGCAGAAGTCAGGGCAGGCAGAGTTCATGCATATCTGTAAAACAATCCAAGGTCAAGGCAGGCAGCAGACAGTCAATACAATAATCAGACAGAAGTCAGGACAGACAGAGTTCATGCATATCTGTAAAACAATCCAAGGTCAAGGCAGGCAGCAGACGGTCAATACAATAATCAGACAGAAGTCAGGAGAGACAGAGTTCATGCATATCTGTAAAACAATCCAAGGTCAAGGCAGGCAGCAGACGGTCAATACAATAATCAGACAGAAGTCAGGAGAGACAGAGTTCATGCATATCTGTAAAACAAGCCAAGGTCAAGGCAGGCAGCAGACAGTCAATACAATAAACAGGCAGAAGTCAGGGCAAGCAGAGTTCATGCATATCTATAAAATAATCCAAGGAAATTGAGTACTACTCCTTTAAGAGTGAGGAGATGCGCACCCCATGGGGAAGAGGCCTTGCAGCCTGGTGCTGGCTATGGTCTCCAACATTGGACTATGACAACCCTCCCTGCTACTGGAAGGCAGAAGATAGGTAGCGGGGACCGGCCCGCAGGATAGGCGAGTGACGCGGTCCCATGTCCATCCCGGATAGCAGGATGGCGGCACAGAGCACCGTTGTGACAGTATGGCTATGAATGAGCTGGGATGAAACTGCTAAAATACTGTTGGTGATTCAGCATTATGTGTCCAAAAAATGGTGGCGTGCCTCTTTAAGGGTCTGATGTGTGTGCGCAGCAGTGAGATGACCTCCATCACTTCTATATATTCCAGATATTTGCCCAGAAAACTGGATTCTGCTGGGTAGAAAATGTCTTCTCATCACAGACGAAACAAGAAGTTGGATGCAATGTGATGAGTTTTGTAAAAGTAGAGACTCTAACCTTATCGTTGTCCAGTCGGAAGATGTGACACTTCAGGTACAGCCCAATGATCTGATGAGGGTTTTACTTCTGAGCCATATGACTCTGCCTGATGTGAGCAGAGTGAACCCCTGTTTCTTTAAGAAGACATACGGCACTTGGTTGTCTCCATTTCTCCCATAGACATTATTGTCTCCCCTTCATGAAGTCTGTTATAAGAATTTGAGGGGAAGGGGGGCTGTCTTTCATTACTGAGAGTGCCTTAATCAGCCTGAGAAGTCTTATAGAATATACGTGATCCTCTGGAATTCTGGGAAGAAAGGGATGCAAATGAGCCCTTACCAAGCTCCACCTCTGATGCCACCAGATGTAAGGCAGCTATCCCATAAGTCAATGTTCAACCCTTTAACAGGCCTTGAGGCATGACTCGTATATTAAATAAGCCAGCACCTCATCTGTAGACAGCTGTTTCGAGGTTATTGCCCCTCATCAGTGCAGAGCAGAGAGGACTGGCTTATCTGGGTGAGAGGTCTAAGTCAGGATTTGGGGGTACAATATCTTTCATCTCTTCTTGTAGTTAAGCCAGTCTTCTCTGCTCTGCTCTGATGGGGGCAATAACCCCGAAACAGCTGTCTGCAGATGAGGTGCTGGCTTATTTAATATCCGAGTCATGCCTCAAGGCCTGTTAAAGGGTCGAACATTGACTTATGGGATAGCTGCCTTACATCTGGTGACATCAGAGGTGGAGCTTGTTAAGAGCTCATGTGCATCCCTTTTTTTTCCCAGAATTCCAGAAAAGCATGAATGGCCTATAAGTCTCCTCACGCCAATTAAGACACTCTCTCCCCAAGGAGAGATGGTACCCCCTGACCCTGACAGGCCTCTCACCCAGTTAAGCCAGTCCTCTCTGCTTTGTACTGATGAGGGGCAATCACCCCGAAACAGCTGTCTGCAGATGAGGTGCTGGCTTAGTTATTATCCAAGTCTAATCTTAAGGCCTAGCACATTGACTTACAGGATAGCTGCCTTACATCTGGTGGCATCAGAGGCGGAGCTTGTTAAGAGCTCATATGCATCCCTTCTTCCTTGTTACAAGAATGACACTCTCAGTTTACAATGTATTCATGTTTCCAGGCCTTTTTGTCTAATAAAACTGAAGATTCCTGGGTTGGGAAGGAATTTACATATAAAGAGAACAAGGCAAGCTGGGAATGGCCAACGCAGTACTGGTGAGTCTATTACAAGAAGCTCAATGGTAGATACTTTCTAAGACGAGGCCTTGTATTGGACACCATGTCCTCTCCCTGCCTTCACTTCATACCAGTGCAGCATTATCTATATCCAAGAACTCATGGCTGCCGGCAGGGTCCTCCCAAGAGGAATGTCTTAAAGTGGGACCAGTACACAACGTGCTATGTAATATATATTAGCACAAATGGAGAGTAAGAAAGGGGAGAGATGATAAGACGAAGAGGCGAGAGAACAGGAGAGAAGAGGAAAGGAGGAGAATGGAGGGCATGAGAGGAAATTAGAGAAGACAGGAGCAAAAGAGGGGAGGAAAGGATCGTGGAAGAGAAGAGGAGAGTTAAGGTAATGAGCGGAAGGGAGAGAGGAGGAGGAGGAGAAGATGGAGAGAAGGGATGTGGAGAAGATGAGAGAAAAAAAGAGGAGAGTAGAGTAATGCCCCTTTCACACGAGCGGGAGACTCGTATGTCTCCCACAACGCATCTACAGGGCTGGACTCGGCACGGACAGGGATCGCAGAGCATTATATGCGATCCCTGTCCGTGCCGAGTCCAGCCCTGTAGATGCGTTGCAGGAGACATGCGAGTCTCCCGCTCGTGTGAAAGGGGCGTAAAGGAGGAGAGTAGAGAAGAGAGAGGCTGAGAAAGGGAAGATAAAAGAAGAGGAGAAAAGAAAGAAGAGGAAGCAACGAGAAGTGATGAGAGAAAAGGAGAGAAGATGATGGGCGGGAAGGATGAGAATAGAAATGAAATGTGATAGAAGAGGATAGAAGGAAGAGAGGGGAGGAGAAGATGGAGAGAAGGGAGGTGGAGAAGATGAGAGGAAAAAAGAGGAGAGCATAGTAAAGGAAGCGAGTGGAGAACAGAAAGGGAGAGAAAGGGAAGATAAAAGAAGAGGAGAGAAGAAAGAAGAGGAAGCAACGTGAAGTGATGAGAGAAAAGGAGAGAAGAAGATCGGAGGGAAGAAGGAGAAGTGAAGAGGAGAGTGGTGGTAATAAGTGGAAAGGTTACAGAAGAGGATAGAAGAAAGAGAGGGGAAGAGAAGGGGGGAGAAAGAAGAGAAGAGGAAAGAAGGAGAGTGAAGGTGGTGAGAGGAAACATAAAGAAGAGGAGTGGAAGGAAGGTGAGTGGGGGTGATGAGAGGAGATGTACAAGAAAGATAAGAGAGGGACCAAGAGAGAAAGAAGGAAGAGCAAAGTAAAGGTATAGCTACGTTATATGGGGTGCAGAGGTTTGGGGAGGGGGGGCTCTGGTTAATTACAAGGTTCCAGTATTTTAAATGGCATGTGGGGGCGGGGTACAGACATTGGGTGTCCGAATCTTGAAGTTACACCTCTGGAGAGAAGAGAAATAAAATTTACACCAATGAGCTGAGGGCGCCTCACTAGATGATTCCCCAGATCCAGCAGTCTGCTATTATAATTATTCCAAGGTCGCTGGTATTACTGGCCACGTGAACATGATGGACCAGGGCTCCCTGAAGCCCCTGCAGTGGATGGACGTGTCACTGGGGAGGGGCTCCTGGATCACCAGCGAGTGGCCCCTATGAAGCCGCCCCGATGTGTAGAGGCTGACGTTTCTGGACACAAACCACTTTACAGTAATTTATATTTTTGACTCCGATTTATTTTGTTTTTCAGGAAAACATCAATACTATATTGTTGGAGACTCAGAACTGGAAACTTGGACCTTGAGGAATGTACAAAACGGAAATTGTGCGTCTGCGAAAAGAATCTTGTCCTAATAACAGTAAAGAAAGTATTCTCCGATTCATACAATGAATATCCGCAATTCACTCTGTGGGACACAGACTATTGGTGCTGGAGAAGATGGTGAATCCAGGGTCGGCCCTGAGGCCCGCTGCCACCTCCAGCTGTAGACAATAAGGCTTCAGTCCTTAAAGGGATCTTCCCATAATGTGCCATAGTGATGTAGAGGAGCAGGCCACTTACCTGACAACTAAGTATTCTAATAAAACTTCAGGACTAAGTGATAGACTTACTGTAGTCCCCATTTCATCCAACTTATCTCTTACATCTGGGCTGGCTGTAGCAGTGCTTTCCCACAATTCCCTGGTGTATGGTCACATGACACTGTCTCATCATGTGATACCCACAGACCCCCTGGCTGTAGCAGTGTCTGCACATGTCCAGTTACTCAGAATTACGCTGCACATGTGTGACTCAATTCACTGGTGTTTCCACTGACTGGTGTCTGTTCTCACTGGAGTCAGCCCTCACTCCTGTCTGCCCTCACTGGAGTCAGCCCTCCCTCCTGTCTGCCCTCACTGGAGTCAGCCCTCACTCCTGTCTGCCCTCACTGGAGTCAGCCCTCACTCCTGTCTGTCCTCACTGGAGTAAGCCCTCACTCCTGTCTGCCCTCACTGGAGTCAGCCCTCCCTCCTGTCTGCCCTCACTGGAGTCAGCCCCCCCTCCTGTCTGCCCTCACTGGAGTCATCCCTCACTCCTGTCTGCCCTCACTGGAGTCAGCCCTCACTCCTGTCTGCCCTCACTGGAGTCAGCCCTCACTCCTGACTGCCATCCCTCCTGTCTGCCCTCACTCCTGTCTGCCCTCACTGGAGTCAGCCCTCCCTCCTGTCTGCCCTCACTGGAGTCAGCCCTCACTCCTGTCTGCCCTCACTCCTGTCTGCCCTCACTGGAGTCAGCCCTCCCTCCTGTCTACCCTCACTCCTGTCTGCCCTCACTTGAGTCTCCGCTCACCAGTGTCTCTATTCGTGACCATCTGAACTCACCACCGTGTCCCCTCAGTGGTGTCTCTTATCACTGCTGTCTGCACAATTTATTAACATTGTTTGGTGATGCCTGTGCCATTTTCTGAAGTCACTTGTAGAGAAGGATCAGATACTAATAATCTACAGACATCATAAGTCCTAGGAGGAGTAACACTGGAGAGTCACTTGTAGAGAAGGATCAGGTACTAATAATCTACATTCATCATATGTCCTAGGAGGAGTAACACTGGAGAGTCACTTGTAGTGAAGGATCAGGTACTAATAATCTACATTCATCATATGTCCTAGGGGGAGTAACACTGGAGAGTTACTTGTAGAGAAGGATCAGGTATTAATAATCTACATACATCATATGTACTAGGAGGAGTAACACTGGAGAGTCACTTGTAGAGAAGGATCAGGTACTAATAATCTACATACATCATATGTCCTAGTAGGAGTAACACTGTAGAGTCACTTGTAGAGAAGGATCAGGTACTAATAATCTACATACATCATATGTCCTAAAAGGAGTAACACTGGAGAGTCACTTGTAGAGAAGGATCAGGTACTAATAATCTACATAAATCATATTTCCTAGGAGGAGTAACACTGGAGAATCACTTGTAGAGAAGGATCAGGTACTAATAATCTACATACATCATTGTCCTAGGAGGAGTAACACTGGAGAGTCACTTGTAGAGAAGGATCAGGTACTATATCTACATACATCATATGTCCTAGGAGGAGTAACACTGGAGAGTCACTTGTAGAGAAGGATGCAGGTACTAATAATCTACATACATCATATGTCCTAAGGAGGAAGTAACACTGGAGAGTCACTTGTAGAGAAGGATCAGGTACTAATAATCTACATACATCATATGTCCTAGGAGGAGTAACACTGGAGAGTCACTTGTAGAGAAGGATCAGGTACTAATAATCTACATACATCATATGTCCTAGGAGGAGTAACACTGGAGAGTCACTTGTAGAGAAGGATCAGGTACTAATAATCTACATACATCATATGTCCTAGGAGGAGTAACACTGGAGAGTCACTTGTGTAGAGAAGGATCAGGTACTAATAATCTACATACATCATATGTCCTAGGAGGAGTAACACTGGAGAGTCACTTGTAGAGAAGGATCAGGTACTAATAATCTACATACATCATATGTCCTAGGAGGAGTAACACTGGAGAGTCACTTGTAGAGAAGGATCAGGGTACTAATAATCTACATACATCATATGTCCTAGGAGGAGTAACACTGGAGAGTCACTTGTAGAGAAGGATCAGGTACTAATAATCTACATACATCATATGTCCTAGGAGGAGTAACACTGGAGAGTCACTTGTAGAGAAGGATCAGGTACTAATAATCTACATACATCATATGTCCTAGGAGGAGTAACACTGGAGAGTCACTTGTAGAGAAGGATCAGGTACTAATAATCTACATACATCATATGTCCTAGGAGGAGGTAAGTAACACTGGAGAGTCACTTGTAGAGAAGGATCAGGTACTAATAATCTACATACATCATATGTCCTAGGAGGAGTAACACTGGAGAGTCACTTGTAGAGAAGGATCAGGGTACTAATAATCTACATACATTCATATGTCCTAGGAGGAGTAACACTGGAGAGTCACTTGTAGAGAAGGATCAGGTACTAATAATCTACATACATCATATGTCCTAGGAGGAGTAACACTGGAGAGTCACTTGTAGAGAAGGATCAGGTACTAATAATCTACATACATCATATGTCCTAGGAGGTAACACTGGAGAGTCACTTGTTAGAGTCAACTGGCAGAGATGTCCCGTGAAACTTGATTGTCATATCTATTGCATAAATTAAGGTTCAGTTAGATGTCAAGATCCCCAAATCAGAAGCTATACATGACTTTTTCATCTTCAATGGATTAAACAGTGATCATATAGAGATGAGCGAATCATCAAAAAATTGCTTCGGCGAATAATCAACAAATTTATGACAAGATTTGTTCTTAATACGAATTTATTTGGTCGAATTTGCGTTAAAAAATAATCGTTGTTTTGCGAACATTAATGCACAAATTACGAACATACGGTCTAAGCACTGTTAAAAGTACGCTACTGAACTGAATGCATAAGCGTACAAAGTGCGTACGAATCCTTAGCATACTATTGACTCGCGATTGAGTCATACGCACGCACGAGGCTAGGCCACGGCGTACAATCCTCAGAGGCAGTCCATATGAAGTAGAAACGTAAGGTGCTCACTGTTAGCTATCCAGCTAAGTGCATAATTTACTAAAAACACCATACAATAAGTGCATAATAGGACACATCGCAGTACCTGAAAAAGAATACACACAATGAGCTAAAGTGCGTGAACATTGCTGAACCTGTAAAAACATTATTGCTAAAATACAGCAAAGACATAATTATGCAAACATTTTAGTGCAATCAATTTCACATTTGCAAGCATAATAGGCTCAGATATACGTTCAAGTCTCTTCTCATGGCTGCTTGGCATAAAACACTGGAACACAGTCCAAAATTCAATTGTAATCCATGTGAGGTAATTTTGTAATCCAAACAGGTAACGTGTAATCCACATGGATAATATAAAATAGCAGCAAATAGAGAACCCTTTTAGCAAAGCGGGCTCCCAAATAACCTGAGAAGGGGGGGGAGGAAAATAGGTGCGCTTTGGCGCAACTGAGAATTTTCTGCAGAATGAGGGGGAGGGGGGGGGAGTCCTGACAAGCCATGTCCATCTGGGTGAGAGTCAAACAGGGGTCAATAAAAACAACATAAACTAAAAACAAGTGCCAACTAGCTCTCACCTGTCAGGTGCAGTCCATGTTGTGGCTCCCATAGGTCCTCCAGAGGTGTCCTTTAAATCAGCCAGACTGACAGCCGGTAGAAAGGTTCCTCAGATGAGGGACCTGAAGTCCTCCTCACTGGAACAGCTACTGAATGATATCAGAGGACGCTCCTGCCTCCTGTTGGCCAAGCTGACTGCCATGGTTGAGCTCCACTGCCCTCTTCTGCCAGAAGTCGGACCAGGTGATGGTCACACTGGTGAGCTCTGCAGCCACTTACATCTTCACTTTTCCAGATACTCCTGCCGTGACAACAGTGCTAAGGACTTCTGGCTGCAGCTGTTCAGGCAAGGTTTCACCCAGGGAAGAACCGCTAGCTCCCCTGGCTGCTGCTGACTTCATTTTCCATGGTAGTTGGTATTGGTGGATCACCGTGGACTGGAAAGTAAAGGATGATGTCATCAGCTGACCCAGCTGAAAGGACTGTGGGTGGTGGCATTCCAGGGATCATGGAGGGTGCCATCTGGTGACTCCTGTAAGCAGCACACACATCCTGCACCTGCTGGTTCCTCCAGCCAAACTTCTGGTGGTGATGCAGGTACCAGGGGCTTAGACAATAAGGTAACCCTGGTAGCAAAGGGGCCTTTTAGGGATGCCATAGGGGTATATTCCACTTGATCCCCCACATATAGGCTGTGACGGGGTAAGGCCGTCTCACAGACCTGCGACCCACAAGTACTCCTTGCCATCCTCGTCGTCCGCAAGGAAGCCACAGGCTCGCTCCACTGAAAACCATAGGACGGTTCCCTTACGCCGCTCCAGTGTAGGGTCTCCTGGCCTCAGATGGTCCAGTACTTGGATGACCCAGTCCTTCACCTCATTCTTGTAGTCCCATAGGGTCTGGGCGTGGGCCGTCACTGAGGCAGGCACGATGGGATTGTGCCGCATGGAAGGTGTTGTTGTTGTTGTTGTTTTCCTCTTAGGCGGTGGAGTGGACACTCCAGCCGCCTCTGCCAGCAATACCAGCCGGCACTGCGAACATCAAGACAGGAGCCGGAGGAATTCTCTTGGGCAATTGTAACACTCTAATGTCCTCTGAACTGGATGTTGGTTCGGGTAACTCGCTACCAAACACCATCTCTCCCCACTTTGGTAGCAGTTGCTTCGCCATGCTGTGGTATCATGTTTACCGCTGGCTTGAACTGCAGAGGAGGGCGGAGTAATGAGGGAGGAGTCTTCACTCCCTATACGTGCAAATCGGTAGTTCCCAGTAAAGTGTGTTCAGCTTCCTAAGCTGACACGGCAGCTGATATCTTTTCACAGCCTGGAAACAACCACTAGGAAGCAAAACATTTAACTTCTGTAATGTACCATAGACCATCAGGTAGGAACTCCCTAGACCACCGAGGGATGCAAAAAATCCACCCTTCTCTAATAAACCATAGACCTTTGAGGATTAGCATACATTTTTACCCTAGACCACCATGGAACAAAATACAGTGCTAACACCAGACCACAAAGGGACAAAATAGTAACACTAGAACGTAACATTTTTACCATCTATTATACTGTACTATAGGTCAAAGTATTATCTTCTACTTTTACCGTAAACCACTTGGAAATAAAATATTAACCCCCATTCTTTCTTAGACCACTATGGAACAGTACTATAACCAGCCCATCAAGGAAAAAATACTAAATCTCCATTACACTATATATATGTAAGTATTAAAGGGGTTGTCCCATTATTAATGTAAAAAATGAAAATCAGACATCATATAGGACATGACAATCTCTTTCTAACAAAGCAAGAACCAGCCATGTACGTCACATGGATCCAGAGATCTTCCCATTTATTACTGTGCTAGATTTATATCAAGCTGACAGCTCAAGGGGAGTGTCTTTTCTACTGCAGCTAAAGGGGTAGTGTCTCAGCTCTCCCTATCACAGCTCAGGGAGTGTGTCCATGCTTTTCCTATCACAGCTCAGGAGGCAGTTGAAAGATGAAGCTGAGTATGTGCGGCCTTCTCAGTGGGCAGGTCAAAGAAATAAGAAAAAGACCAAACAGCAGGTAGCGCTATGCAGATACCTTTTATTGAATAACTCCATCGTGATGAAAAATTTTTAATTACATGCAATTACAAAAGTATTCAGATCCAGGTGCTGGTTTGCAATCTGTAGAATATTTTTCGTGGGACAACCCCTTTAACTTCTACCTTTACCCCAAACCACTATGGAATAAAATATGAACCCCTATTCGTTCGTAGACCAACATGGAACAAAATAAAGTATTAACACTAGCCCACCAGTGGAAAAATATTACCCCTCTATTATACCACTAGTTATTAACTTAAAAAATCCTTATTTACATAAAGTGGTAATTTTACAAAACACAGCTTATCACAAAAATTACAACCAAGGTTGCCTCAACCCACCCTAGTGCTGTAGGAAAGTAAGAGAAACATATCTTATATATCTTATATAGCTCTTATATAGCTCTTATATAGTATGTATATAGCTTTTTTCTCCTACTAGCATCTTGGCTAATATGGGGCTGGCATAGGGGCTGACATGGGGCTGACATGAGGCTGATGAAGTGGAGCTGACATATGGCTGGGGGCTGATATGAGGCTGCTGGGGGCTGAAATGAGGCTGCTGGGGGGCTGATAAGAGGCATGGGGCTCTTATATGGGGTCTTATTGGGGGTTATTCACATTGGGGTCTGATCTGAGGTCTTATTGAGGTCTTATCAACATTGGGGGTCTTATTAGGGCTGTTAGCTGAGGTCTGATTAACATTGAGGGTCTGATTGCTGGTCTGACCAGAGGTCTAATGAAAAATATTTTTTTTCTTGTTGTCCTCCTCTAAAACCTAGGTGTGTCTTATGGGCGAAAAATACAATAGTTCATATTTTCATTGTGCAAAATTAAACATCCAAAGGAAAATGATCCAGAGTTGTATTATACAGAGAACTATTTAAATAGCCACAATATATATATATATATATATATATATATATATATATATATATACCGGATGTTTCGGTCCACTCTGACCTTCCTCTTCGTTAACATCTGTGGTCTGCTAGTGCTGTGTCTGGGATTGTGCGCACACTTCTGTACAGGTGTCGCACTGCTCTATTTAAATAAATAATAAATTAATAAATTAAAAGGGTTTTCCACTTTTTTAATATTGATGACTTCAGTGGCCGGGTTTGGAGTGGCCCCAATGCTATGCTGAGTCACCCAGACACAGTTGAGGTGTCACACGTGTTGCTGCTCTCTAGAGGGGATGGTAAGGCATGGTGCACTCCAATGGGAAGTCTAGTCAGTCAGGGTCTGCAGTAAACCAGTGTGCTTCTTTACTGGAGGTATTCAGATGCAAAAAAAATACAGACGAGGCATAGGGCTGGCTTCTCCAGTCTCCTCCCTGGCAGAAGAAGGGTTTGAAGCTGAGGAAAGGCCTGAGCTAGCTGCCCCCCTCTCTCTCTTCAGAAGGATGGTACCCTGGTAAAAGGTTGGTGATCCAGGGTCTGTGGCAGCATATCACCAACTCAGTGTCTTCTTCTGGTCACTCATGCAGACTGGCAAAGTCTCCTCTTCCAAGCACTGTTCCCTAACTGAAGAACACTAGGGGCTCTGACTGCTCTTCTTATATACAGTTTATAGCTAGACTGGAACCTTCTAGTTAGAGGGGTGGAGTGGAAAAACTCGGCACAAACTATTACAACTGTTACCACTCCTGTCTGGCATAGACTTACATTAGATCTTTAATGATATTCAAAGGCAATGACAGAGCAGTTTTAATCATAAAGGTTGGCTTTTACCTCCAAAACATGCTCTTTTTTTAAACCCTATGGCAGCTATGGAAAAATACCAGCTTCTTATTCAAAGTCCCAAATGTCTCTCAGTATTCATTAACCCATTCCATACAACCTTGCAAATACAGTGCAAATTAACAAGATTTATTTCATACCATACACACCATAGTATTAAACAGTGCAAGTTAACCCAAGTTTATAACTTTGCTTAGGGGAAACAGGGGCAAATGTCTACAAATATCCAGACTTCACAGAACCCCTACTCTTGTGCACTACATGAACTATCCTATGCCGATAAGGTGTTTGAAGAGAAAGCCGTGCTCATGCGAGCACCGCCTTCCCTTCAATGTATACCGGCTTGCCGTTGCAAGTGCAGTGGTGAGCAGGTGTAATTACACCTACTGTAAGCTGACCCATTCTCTTCAATGGGAACAGCTCTGTAGTATACACTTGAATAGGAAGGAGCCCTCCCACTGAAGTGAATGGGACGGCTTAGTTGTAATTACACCTGCTCACCACTGTGATGTCGATGGCGAGCAGGAAAGCAAGGAAGGGAAGGAGGCACTTGCACAAGCGTAACCTTCTCTTCAAACAGCTGATTGGTGGAGGTGCCGGGTGTCGGCCTTGCTTTGATCTGATATTGATGACCTATCCTGAGGATAGGTTATCAATACTAAAAAAGCGGACAACCCCTTTAAATCAATAGTTTACTATGTCCCTTAATATACTTATGTTACAATGACTGTTTCTAGATCAAAGTATGGTGACTTTAACTACCCTTCAACTGACAATGCCACAGATGGTGTCCGAGCAGATGAATCAGGATGTGCAATTTAATAATAAAGTACAGTCAGCGGACTCTATATTATTGAAGCAGATGCAATGATTGGTCATCTAATTGTCTTTCAAATATTATGAGCTACATGTGCCTCATGAACTGTGCTGCTCTCTACCTGTACTATACAGTATAGACTATACTGCTCTGTACTGTACCTGTACTACATGAACCATACTGCTCTTTACCTGCACTATATGTATAGATCAGAAGCAGCAAGCAGGGTTACACCAGCCCTGTGAACCGAGAGCAGCTACAAAAAGAGACTCGGCTAGAAGCCTGCCCCTGAGAGACAGAAGCATTGAACTTTACAGAAGGTTGGGGACTATCAAAGAGACAGTATATGAACAAAATGTGTGGACTTCACTGCCTCTGGAATGCGTCATTTGCCTCAGGCGCCCTTGCACACTACTGAGACAGACTGACAATTTGTTAAATACTACACCCCACAGCTAGGCATTGTAGTGCGTACCCCTTGGCCAATTTGGGAACATTGCTCAGGTTAACAATAAACAGACTCAGAGGTTTGTCCCTATAGAGCTTTAGGAAAGCTGTCTATGCAACCTGGAAAGACTTAGCCCATTTCTTCTGTGTCTATGTGTACTATCTTCCTAAATTGCTTTAAGTGCAGGCAACCTGTTACCTGGCCTGATCATTGAATTGCATTGTCAATCCTGCAATACTGCATCATACCTCCCTTTTTCCAGTATGTCAAGGGAAGTTTGCCTTGCACCCCAAAACTCACTAGCACCAAGCGCACCCCAACTAGCACTAGGCAGGAGCCCCTCTAAACCTGGGTAGTGGAAGAAATTGCGTGCTCCTCCCTTCACTGCATGGCCAGTGAGGACTACCACCCTGGGCACTACTACCACCACCCACACCACCAGTAACACTACCGTCCTCGCCCCTCTGAAGCTTGCTGCAATTATTGTCCCAGAATAAGTTCATATTGTAATGTGCAGGAGCTCTGTACTGATTAAGGCTGACCTGTCTAGTATTACAGTTTAATAAATACAATTTCAATAACTTAAATTGTAGCCCATAAAATACATTGTAAGTTTTGTGTACAATGTTTTTGAAGTCTTGTTATAATTTTTTTCAGCATTCATGTACATCAGTACACATGTCACCTTGACTTTTAACGGAAATATTGAGAAAAACAGCATTGCAATGCTGGTAATGAAATTGTCGGCGAAGGCTCTTGATGTGTTGTTCAGGAGGAATGCTACATGGACAATATGTGTAATTCGTGAAATAACAAGGTAAGGAATACTATGTGAAGGTCATTACATTATTATGATACTGTATGTATTTCATTCTAATCATTTAAAGAACTCCGATGTAGTAGTCGGGGTAGGAGGATGGAAATTCTCATTTCTTTGATGGAGTAGAGATCAGCTGAAAATAACATCTCTTGCTCTGGAGGACCCAACACATCTGTGCATCACATCAACGGCACATTCAAAATTTGTAATACTATATTTCCCCTGTGGTGGCGCTGCAGGGGAATTAAACACTTGCTGCCAGATACTGCCAGAAATGAAAAGCTACCAGAAGCAGGATACTCTGATCAGCCTGTTATTCAATGATAGGGATGAGCAAATTGATTCTTAAAGTTCTTCACCTGTGAGGGAATATTTCCCTTAGTGAAGAATGTTCCCCTAGCTGCCACTTATTTGACAGGACATCTCGGCCAGCCCTGAAACTCTTGTTCCTTTGTTGCTGCTCCAAGTAACGGCACTAATGCAGAGGCTCTGCTCCTGCTTCCAGAGAAGCAACTGTTTATGTGCTGCTACCCAGAAGGGTGGTGGTTACAATTGGGGCTCCCACCTCTTCAGGATGAAGGACAAAGTCTACACTATGGTGCAAAACATCTAAGACAGCTTGCTTGGCTATTTTTGGAACTCCCATAGCAGTGAATGGAAGGTGCGCTAAGCATGTGCCGCACACTTTACGCCTTGAAGCAATTAAGAGCTTTTTTAAAATGTTTCTGTGAGGTCCTGTTTTTTTTTTTCAGGACAAGTTGTAGTTTCCATACTACAACTACTAATCCCTACTAATCACTCTTACACTGGTCATATTTGTTATTAGAATGATCAACATGATGAAATATGCGTCGCTGAAACATGTTAGGCCTCGGGTATCCATTAATGTGGACGGAAAGACGAGTTTTATTAATATTTCTTGTTTGGCAGCTGACTAAGAGAGGGGGGAGTCTGCAATGAAGACCCATCTCAACTCCACCCTCTGCCAAATGGGGATAAAAATAAACCATTGAGAACCCGTGACTGATACAATTTGAGGATCAACTTTGGGTTGTGCCCCATGTCCTCCTGTTCCCGAAACCAGAACAAACCCTTATCACACAATTCATTGAGTAAGAACCTTTCTGTTTTTATCCTTTTATTTGTATAACCGTTTTGTGCAGATTTATGTATGTTTTTTTTTATTTCATGTACTTTTTGTAACTAATTACTGTACTTTTTTAGTACATTAAAGCACATCTTTAATAGTTTTACTTTGTGCCCTCCATTTTTAAGTGTATGAGTCAGATTGTATTACTGTGTATTTGCTATAAGTGTGGTCTGTGCTACTGTGAGCCCGTTGGCGAGTAAGGCACAGTGGGGTTTTATATAAGCCCTTAATTAGTCGGTGTATTAATTTAAATGTCATAGATGGTGGCAGCGTGTTGGGGTGCATGAAAGGCTGTATTGGTGTGTGATCTAGGTTCAATCTGAGG
This sequence comes from Rhinella marina, assembly GCA_900303285.1. Classification (NCBI taxonomy): domain Eukaryota; kingdom Metazoa; phylum Chordata; class Amphibia; order Anura; family Bufonidae; genus Rhinella; species Rhinella marina. The sequence continues at coordinate 36,890 of ONZH01014114.1, read as the reverse complement.
CCTGTGTGTAGGGGCATGAGAGATTGAGCGCATGGAATAGATCGACCTTTGGCAGTCACACTCAGGTCCCATATGTGACAGCACCCCAATGTGAAATAACAGTGCTGAAAGGAGGTTCACTGAACATTAGTCTCAATACACACAAGGAGAGAGGAACGTCAGGGAATCAGGACAGCAGTGGACATAGGGCACCGGTGTGACATCATTCAAATGTCCAGATTGGAATACTTCTTTAAGGAAAGTTTTTGTCAAACTTTTCGTATTTTTACTTCTGAATTTAAAAAAAAAAATGTTTGAGTTGTTCTACTAAATGTTTTTTAGTAGATTGTTAAAACCTTTTAGAATTTACAATAGAAAAAGCAAAGGTTCTTGAAGAGAAATTATTTCTTTTCTACTGAATGTACAAGCAAAGGTTGTTTTCATGAAGAGGAGACAGACGTTGATTGCAAGTCTAACGAGTTTCATTATCATACACCTCCACAACTTGTGCATCGTCTGTGTTGTTGCCTCTTTATAATGTACCAGACGTTCTATGATCACAGCTGAAAATTTTACTGAATGACAGCAAGGAAGACCTGTTATTTCCTGCAGCCAAGTATCACTAGTGCATTGTGGTGAGAATTTGGATTTTCTTGTATGATTTACCATTGATTAATGATGGCCCTGCTAATGGGAGACACTGTTATGGCACTGTTTATGGGGAGTATATCGCTTTTCATGTTTGTGGGGAATCATCTGGTGAGACTCTTAATAGACTCACTCTAATGGAGTTGTTAGTGGAGCCATTATGAGGGCATGACCTGTATATTAGTGGAACAAATCACAAGTATCTCTTCTACTTATACTTACAGATATAACCAATACTACAGATGTGACTACCCTTAAAGGACATCTGTCATCAGCTGTAGGCCTTATGCAGACAAACGTGTGCATTCAGTGCCTGTGCGGTGGACTGCAAATTGCAGTCCACAACGCACGGGCACTGACAGTGGGATCGCCTCATGCAGATCACGGACCCATTCATTCCGCATCCGACGGTCCGCACTGCAAAAAAGTAGTGTGTGTGTGCGGTGCGGAGGCTTCCGTAGTACTTCCGTGGTGTTCCGATCTGAGCCTCAGTACCGCAATACGGGCACGGGCCGGCACCGGTCGTGTGCATGAGCCCTTATAACTATGAAACTGGCTGACCTGTTGCCCTTAGCAACTTAAAGCATTTCTGTTGGTCCCATGTTCATATGTGCTCGCATTGCTAAGAAAAATGAAGTTTCAATATATGCAAATGAGCCTCTAAGAGAAACGGGGGCGTTACCATTACTTCTAGAGGCTCTCTGGAACTGCTACACACTCTGCACTTTGACTTCAAGAGTAGTCAGGGCAAGGTAGACGTGATCACATTTTAACTGCCTGGCCCTTTCAATCAAAGTGCAGAGGGTGGTGCAGTTGTGCAGGGTAATTGCAAATGTTTTGTATGTATTGATATGAATTGGTATTTATTTAATATGTTTTGGCCATATAATGGTTGGCAATGGTTGGCAAGAACAGGAGTAATGGTTGGCAATGGTTGGCAGGAACAGGGGTAACCACCCTGTTAATCCCCTCCTAGTAGGATGGTGAATTCCAGTTCAGACAGCAAAAGGAGAGGAAACACATGCCAGACCTGTGGTCCACCCACGTTGTCCACCATGTGAGAGTACAAGGCAGGGGTGGCTTTTTGAGAGAAACAATGCCAGCTAGGAAGCTTCCACCAAGGCTGAACATATGCCATTAGCTCCCTAAAGGCAGAAGACTCACCTAAATGATACGGCAGCAACTGCACTGACAGCAACTTTGGTCAGGTGGGAGTTAAGCTTGCACACCATCAGATTGCTAGGTATGTAGAGTTGTTTCCTGGCTATGCATTCTGTTATTGATGGCTGAAGAGATGATGTCTGAGCAGGAGAAGCAGAAAGGGATAATAATGATGTGAAAGACACCATACTGCTCGTGGATGCAGATGCAAGATGGTCTGGGAGAAGGAGGGAACTCATGCTGTGGCGGTTGGCTACCACTTCTGTTTGCCCACAGGATGGAGTGATGCCACCTCAAGTGCTTCGAAAGAGCTGTGGTGCCTACGTGTGTGTTTGCCTGCCCATGTCTTATTTTGCTCTTGCATAGCTTTCATAAGGCAATACTTTTGTCTTCTGGCAGCGTGGAGAAAAAATTCCAGATTCTCACACAGCAAACGTAGAGGCAGTCAAGCTGGGATTAGCTCTGGCACGTTTTGGGCCTAACCCACCCACAGTGTCAGCAGCATCACCAGATCTCGAAGCAGAGGTGGTCCAGGCTGCTCTTTGGGAGGTACATGGCCTCTGCTGCCATCATCCTCCTCCTCTAATGGTGCCTCCTCCTCAGTACCCTGATCCAGCTTCCAGGTCCTATCCAGCACACATTCATCATCTGAGTCCTCACCCTCCCTGACTGTGGAATATCATGGTAGGTTCTTTGGCCCGTCTATCCTGCTCTGCCACTGTTGCTGCCCCCAAAGGCAATAGTGCAACTGCAGGGGCCATTACTACCCCCACCAATACAACTATGCCTGAAGTCTGCAGCCTCCTTCTCCACCTTCTTCTCAGGATAGTACAAACATTGACTGTTCTCACACAAGTTGTCAACAGGGAGACTTTATTGACTATCTGCCGTAGGGCGTGGTGGTTTTTTTTGCCACTTCTTAGGAAAAAGGAGGGTGCCTCTGTATAAAGGGGCAGTGAAGACTGGGAGAACTCCACTGAAAGCCTTCTCTGGGGCTGCAAAGAAAAGGAGCAGAATGAATGCTGTGACCCTGGCTCCATGGCATTCTGAAGTCACCTCTGTGCCATCCTGCTGAGATTGAAAGGAGGAGTGAGCCATCCAATCCACTATCTCATCCTCTTGCTACTTAACTATAATGTTGCACATTTCTGAATTTAGCAGGGACAACTACTTCTAATACCACTACTATTACTATTTCTGACTGGATAGTTGGTGCTGCTACTACCCATAGTTCTGGCTCTGGGTCTTTCATTTGAAATAGGGATGAGCGAACTTTTGAAAAGTTCGGTTCGGTGAATTTTCTTGAAGTTCGGATTCGTACGAACCGAACCTAAAACGAACCTTGCTATAACGGCTGAATAATTGCTGCAACAATAATGGGAGTCTGGTAGGGTATAGTTTCGTTTACTTGCAGTTGCTATTACAATGAAAAAAGTAGAAAAAATCAAAGTGACTTCAACAACGGCGACGCAAAATATACGCATATTTGAGAATTTAAACTAATGCGTACACTAATGCGAACATTCCTACTCAAGTAACGAACATACAGTGTAGCGTTGTCAAAGGTACGTTACTTAACTGATTATGTACGCATTAGCGTACAAATACACTGTGTCTGCGAACATTCCTACTCAAGTAACGAACATACAGTGTAGCGTTGTTAAATGTACGCTACTTAGCGGAATACGTACGCATTAGCGTACAAATACACTGTGTCTGCGAACATTCCTACTAAAGTAACGAACATACAGTGTAGCGTTGTTAAAAGTATGCTACTTAACGGAATACGTACGCATTAGCGTACAAATACACTGTGTCTGCGAACATTCCTACTCAAGTAACGAACATACAGTGTAGCGTTGTTAAAAGTACGCTACTTAACGGAATACGTACGCATTAGCGTACATTCTCAATAAATATGCGTATATTTGGCGTCGCCGTTATTTTAACCAGATTCGTTACGAACTTTATCAAAATTCGGTTCGGTGACGAACCGTACTTTTGGGAAAGTTCGTAACGAATCTGGTTTGTTACGGTTCGGTTCGCTCATCCCTAATTTGAAACCCCTCTGTAGCCTGTACATTTTTGGGCCTCTCAGATGTTGTGGACTACCCGGTATATTGGTGTAGTTAACATGTATATATGCTGCTTAAATAAATTGAACTATCACTCCCACCTCTCAAAAAATGAAATTGAAAATGAGTGGAAAAATAAATGAACATTAACTGATAGTTAGGGACCAGGCCTCACACTCAATTTCACATCATCACTCACAGGTAGATTGCTGCTATACCTTGTGTATTAATGCAGTAATCACATATATGCTGCTTATTCAAATGGAACAAGTCCCCCAAAAATATACTATTCTTTTCCAACTGTGTCAAAACTAAAAATTGTAAATGGATGATTGAGGCCTGACCCTTAATATTGTGTTAACATTCCCATATTAATTGTTATCCTAACCTGTCTACCGGCGTACTGATCACCTATATTCTGGTTTAATTAAGTTTAACAAGTCCGAAAACAATTTTAATTCCAACCATGTAGAAACTGAATATATGTATACAGACGATTAAGGCCTGACCATTAATATTTCATTAACACTTCCAGGTAAATTGTTTCCCTAGCCTGTCTACTGGTGTAATGATAAACTATATACTGGTTTTATTAAAGTCCCAAAAATGTTTAATTCCAACCGTTTGGAAATTAAATAACCAGAAATGGATGATTGTTGTTTGATGATCAATTTCTCATTAATATTCATTAATCTCATTAATTACTCCTAGGAGAATTCTGCAGTAATCCCATATATATGCTATTTAATTATATTGAACCCCTTAAAAAAATTAAATTCCAGCCACATGGAAACTGAATTTATGTAAAGACGATTGAAGCTTGACAATAAATGTACAATAGATTGTTGCTACACCTTGGGTATTGCTGAAGTAATCACATATATGCTGCTTAATTAAAATGAACCCCCAAAAATTTAAAATATTTAAATTCTAACCGTGTGGAAACTGAATAAATGTAAATGGGTGATTGAGGCTTGATGCTAAATTTCTCATTAATACACACACGTAGATTGCTGCTACACCTTGAGTATTGATGCAGACAGACAGCAACAGACCCCTATGAGGAGAAGGGACCGGAGGAGATCTACGCCTCTCAATATGTCCTGCAGCCTAAGAAGTCGGTTGAGGTGCCCGCTGAGGTGTTCACTCCGCTGGCTGACATGGCGGAGGCGGCAGGATTTCCCGCTCCGCCGAAATTCAATGGTCCCCAAGGCTGTCACCCGGAACGCCCTGACCCTCTGGGAATACAAAAAGTTGGTAGAGGAGTGGGTTGTGCAGGTTTTGGAGCACCCACAGTCCAGTGACCCTAAGCTGGAGCACCAAAGGGGTACCGTTATTTGGTTCAGTGTGGAACGGGGAGTAGGTTTTATCGGCGATGAGGAGACGGTGGAAGAATTATACGTAAACCGCTGTTCTGTAAAGCGGCCGTATCTTCCGCCCGTCCGCCAATCTCCACACAGGGGATTACGTGGAGTATACCCCCATGAAGAGCCTCCAAGGCCCCTTTGCTACTGGGGTGAAAGTCCTTAAGCGACCAGCTACTCCTGCAGCGCCCCCGGAAGACTGGACTGAGCAGGCCCAGGCCGCAGAAGAGGCTCGGTGTTCCCATGAGACCAATGATGGGACTCTGCGATCTGAGGAGAAATCCCAAGCTCAGCTGGGACCCCTGATACCTGATTTGCCGCCACCGATCCTTCATGTGGGGCAGATGACCACCAACAGTTTTGTGTACCAGCCATTGGTGGTACAATACCAGCTGCCATGGCAGGTGCAGGCCGCACAGTCCACCTCTCTTGGAAGACCGTTACCAGAGCCCTTACAGCCGGAGATTCTGTCACCTTGCATGCTGGCGGGAGGATCTGGCCACTACAAGGTAATGGGCAAGGCCCAAGTTGCCATGGCCCTTGCCAGTGTGACCGCCCAGACACTACCAAGACCATCCCTGAGAGGTCGGTGGGGGTCTGCTGCCGTAGCCAGTGTCGCATTCATGAAGCACGAGCGCCCTCTCATGTCTTTTAGCTCCAGCAGCAGTGAAGAGGACCTGCTGGCCCTTAAGTAAGGAATCGGATCCTGCAGCTTTTATGGGAGCCACAACGTGGACTTAACCTGAAGGGTGAGCACTAGTTGGCATTTGTTTTTATTTTTGTTGCCCTGCGTTTGTCCTCAGCCAGATGGACATGGATTGTCAGGACTCCCCCCATAAAAAAAAAGTTTTAACCAATTTGCGCATATGTGCGCCTCATCCCTTTTTCCCCCCTTTTCAGGTTATTGGGGAGCCCCTTGAAAGAGGGTTTTTTAAGGAACCTTTGCTGCTATTTTTTTACCCATTTAGATTACAATTTTACCTATGTGGATTACAAATTGCAACTGAGTTTGGGACTCTGCTCCAGTTCTATGACAAGCATCAGAAGAAAAGAGACTTAAACGTGTCCGTGAGCAGACTAGGTAGGTGATATTTAAAATGTTTACATTATACCTATAATGTATTTGCACTATATTGTTTGCACTGGATTGTTTGCACTAATGTTTTTACCTTTCAGCTACGTTTTCAAGTATGTTGCCCATTGGGTGTATTTCTTTACAGGTACCGCAATGTGTCCTCATATTCACTTTATTGTATGGTGGATGGTTGTACTATGCACTTAGCTGGATAGACAGCACCTTACTTGTTCTACCTCAAATATACATACTGCCTCTGAGGGTGATTTCAGATCTGACCATTTATGCTGGATCTGGCCCGGGGTCCGCAAGGTGTCGAAACGATGGCGCAAGCCTCGGATCACCTGCTGGATCACTGCTGATGGTGTGTGCCATCGTAAATCATAATCCTGGCGGTCCATCAGCTGGACTATGAATTTCAGCTGTGCAGCAGAGCTAAATGATGAGGATCGTCTGGATGCCATTTTCAAACATTCGCTCTGCCTCTGAGGAGTGCACGCCTGCGTATTATGTAATCGCGTAGACAATAGTACGCTGAGGATTCATAAGCTATTTGTACGCTCATGCGTACGTCTTCTAAGAAGTTGCGTACATTTTTTAAATGAACGTTCGTTATTAGTGCACGAATGTTCGCTAATAGCACATAATAACGTATATTTTGTACACAAATACAACAAATCTATTCGTCGAATATACGAATGTTAGGAAAAGTTCGGCGAATGTTCGGCGAATAATTTTTTGCATGATTCGCTCATCTCTAGTGAACATGTTGGTATTAATGCAGTAATCACATATATATGCAGGTCAATTAAATTGAACCCCTCCAAAAAAAAAAATATTACAACCACGTGGAAATGGAATTCTTGGAAACGGAGGATTGTGGCTTGATGCTAAATTTCTTGTTAATACACACAGGTAGATTGCTGGTACACCTTAGGTATTGATGCCAACAGACAGCAACAGTGGCAAGATGGGGCACCACTAGCAATGCAAGTTCTATTCATCGGAATTAGCCAGAGGAGTGTGAAAATGTCTGTATTGATACAGTAATCACATATTTACATGCAGCTTAACTAAATTAAACCCCCCCAAAAAGAAATTTAATTGCAACCATGTGGAAACTGAATAAATGGAAACTGACGATTTAGGATTGATGCTCAATTTCTCGTTCATACACACAGGTAGATTGCTGCTATACCTTGTGTATTGCTGCAATAATCATGTATATATACAGCTTAATAAAATTGAATCATCACCTCAAAAAATAATTTGATTGTAACCATGTGGAAACTGAATAAACCTAAATGGACTACTGAGGCTTGAAGCTCAATTTCATATTAATACACACAGGTAGATTGCTGTTACACCTTGAGTATTCTTCCAACATATCACATACCATATGTATGTTGCTTAATTAAATTGAACACCCCCCAAAAAATTACATTTCAACCACATGGAAACTGAATAAACAGAAACAGTTGATTGAGGGATTGAGGCTTGACACTCAATTTCACATTAATACTAGAACTGAGCAAAGTTTTGAAAAATTTGATTTGGCAACTTTGCTGAAGAAATTAGATTTGTTTCAAATTAATTTGTCCTGAATCGCTTAAATCAGGTATACTCAGGCCACATGGCTAGCTATGCTGTGGTGAACAAATACATGGCTAATTAGACAGCAGCTGTCTTTTGTGTAATAATGAAGACCACACTGTTAATGGCCGTGCAGAATCTTTAATTTACCTTAAAACAGGGGCTGTTGCTGGTATGGGATTAGACTGGTTATACAAAATATTATTGCTATTCTTGCCTGCAATCTCTTGCAGGTTATTTGACAGTAAATACAGGATATTAATCAGCTGTGGCATACCTCCGTCTCAAACCCAAGCACTCACCTGCACCCCATATGGTAGGCCATCTTCTCATATCTGCATTTCCTCCTTTTACACATCATCTAATATTGATAAGAATATGTCAGGAACATCCAGCTCCTCTACTCTCTGCATCTTGCTGACTTTTCTAGAACTGCACTTGTAACAAGTGCAGTTGCCATTTTAGGAGAAACTGATTCATTACCATGAAGCACAAGAAAATTTGGATTTGTTACGAATGTTTGCTCAGCACTAGTTAATACACACAGGTGTATTGCTACTAAACCTTGGGTATTGATGCAGTAATCATGCATATACACATAACCCACAAAAAAGGATATCTGTGTAAATGAGGGAAAAATTAAAGTATTTATTTGTAGGTAGCTGCTTTTGAGGTCTGCAGTGCAGCACCTGCACTTCTGAATGTAGGCACAGCCAGCCACAGCTCTTGTCTTTTCTCTCCTATTCTATACAACACACACAGTTCTTCTTTGGAATCCTAGACTTTCCCTTCACTCTCCCTGACAATAACCTTGATTTATTTCTGACTGTCCCTGATTGATTTTCACTGTCCCTGACTCGCTAAGATCAATTTCCTGGCAGACACTGTAAGACCCATCCACCCTAATTCACAGCCCAGCACAGAATGGCATTCTGCGCGTTCTGCTAGGGCACCTCCCTGTCTGCTGCAGCATTGATTGGCTCATCCAGGCTGTCAGACTAGGAACCAATCAGGGCAAGCCCTCCCTCATGTGAGAACCCTTTTTCTTCTTCCCTAGTGCTTTTTTCCTGCTGATATGTGCACTAAAATGGTGTTACACATCATTTTAGTGGATTTGTCTGAAATTAACCCGGAAAGATTCAGGTTCATCTGTTGTCCGAACCATGTTTCAGTCATCCTTAGGCCCCGTCAATTAGAATGTGGATACTTGTGCTAATAGCAGTGGAAGCACCATCCATCTGGTCAATAGCAATAGTATTAGGCCACAATTCTCAATGGCTTCCGATTGGTGCCACAAAGAAGATGACATTGTGGACTGGATGACTCACCCCTCCCCTCAGTCACCACAGGTTGAAGTGGATATCACCTCTGAGTCAGACACTGTGCCTTGGAGCCAGGGGACACAACATTCCTCCTGCTCCTCCTCTTTGAAACTCTAGTGAATCACTTCAGTTGCATCCTCTTTTGACTGCCCCTTTCTAGTGGGAAGCCATTAGAGGCAACAAAACAGCACGTCTAATAGAAGATACTCAAGAAATTCTTTCTGTTGATGACTTGTGTGAGGAGCTTCCACGTTTGGACAGCCACAAGTAGGAGGTTCAGTGGTAGGCAGAGAACCCTATACACAGCTGTTATAGTGGTGGTGGTATCCCTGGCACCTGTAGCTATGGAGCTAGCGATAGAGAGAGGAGTAGCAACAGTGGTGCTTGAGGGAAATACAAAGCAGGGAATCAGGAGTGCGGCCAAGGCACCCACAATGACAATTGCCAGTCTGATTAAAAGTGGCGTGGAGGGTGAGGATCACAATGATTGTGTGTTGGATAAGACTTGGGAGCCAGATCAAGGTGCAGAGGAGGAGACATCAGAAGTGAAGGTGAAGTGATACTATGGGTGCTAGCTCAAAACCATGTGCAACATCTGCAGGATTTAGATAAAGCCATGGGAATTCAAACACATAGAGGTACATTTATTAAGACTGGTGTTTTAGACAGAGGAACCACCTAAGTTATGAAGAGGTACAGGTATCTCCATAACTTCAGCCATCCAGCATCAGTTCTAAATGTAAGACAGCTTTCTGCTGTATTACATTTAGAACATTTTCTACGCCTAAAACAGGCGTAGAAAACGGTAAATCAGATGGGCCTGCTGGCCCGTCCTCTTCTCCACCCACACCATGCCCTTAATTTTAGACATGGCGTGAGTGGGGCGAAGTCGCATATAGTTATCAGAGCTATATTGCAGCACATGAGGTGACATCACAGGATCCTGTTGGAAAATAGAACTTTCTGCCTTCTTTCTTCTGGTCTTCTTTGTGGCAACCAGGCCACATCCCTGAGCAGAACAGTGCCCTTGTCATCATCATTATCTGCTGCTTCTCCTGCTCAGACTCTTCTTCCTTGATCTCCACTCCATTGTGAGACATCTATGAGAGTGGACCTTTATGTGAACTGTGATTATTTGCAGGGTGCTTCTATGAAACACACAGGCTGCATCAGTTCAGTGTTATTAACTGTATTAGATTGTTATTGCCAGTAGTACTAACTCCAGCCACCAGATGCCGATGTTTCCCTTGTGAGCTGTGCTGGACTGGGTTCTGGGGCTGTTTGTACTGAAAGGTGAGAGGAGAGATTTCTGTGAAGAAGCTGGGGAAGACAAGGACTTGTGGTGCAGCAGTTTGAGAGAGATATTAGTCCTTGTATGAGGAGCTGTGCTGAAGTTCTGGAACCGTACAGGAATTGATACCAGCAGCAGCATCCCTGTGACAACTTCAGGCAGTGGAGGAAGGGTTTCGCTGGCACTGCGATCCATAACAGATCCAAATCTGGTCAGTCGTGGACAGCGTGCACGTTTAAGTTAGAGGATCCACCTGTTTCTGTGTAGGCCTACACTGGTGACTCAGTGGCACAGTATCGACTTGTAGGCTCTGCTGTGATCTCCACCGGTTAGGTTCCTCCTTTCCTGCAGCACAGTATTGACCTGTAGATTCTGCTGTGCACGCCACCGTGTTAGGCTCATCTGGCCAGACAGGGACAGTGACTTTGTGTCTGGAGTATAAGTTACTCTGTGCAGCTCTGTATTGCTCTGTGGTGTTATAAGTTAATAGAGGTTACGGCAGGTCTGAGTTCGATACTTGGCCGGATGATAAGTTTGTGAACCCTGGGCTGTGCCACCAGCGGATGGCTCGGCAGACACTACAGCAGATTTATAACACTAAGGGGAGATAATATAGTTCCAACCCGTGTGGCCTTGCTATATACTGGGGAGCCCTCCCTTTCACGACTTATACATCCATAATAGAATTTGTGGTGATGAGAAAACTATTCTCGACCAGCAACTAGCTTGTGTGAAAGCCGAACTCCCACCTGGCCAAGTTGTTGGTGCAGTTGCTGCCACACCAACTGCCGTTGTGGTACATGCAGCACAATTCTGCACCTTCTCCAAAATTTAATTATTCTCTTAAATATAATTCTTCTCTATGCTTTCAGCCGCAGTTTTTGCTATATCCCATCTGTTAGACTTTTAGGGAGTTCTGTAGGGAGTTCTTTGCCTTCCCCAAAATGTAATTCTTTTAAAAAATTTTACTTTTCTGTATGCCATCAGTTGGACTTTTTGCTAGCGTTGGCATCTGAAAAATTGTCTTGTCATTACGGAAATGTGATACACCAAAGTGTAATTCTACTGTATAATATACACACTTTTGCCCAGTTGTCCATTTTTAAAATTGTCTTGCTTTCTAAATGACTATGGCATTTCCCCACCACATACCCTGTTCTCTGACCCCATTGACTTCTGGGGAGCCAGATTGATATAGTGGCTAGAAGTAGTCCAGTTTGCTCTTGCTATACTGTTTTCACACACCTCCAGCTAAGGCTGATGAATAGATCTGCCATTAATGATAATGGGTATTGATTACTGACCCCATCACATCACACTGCTGCTGTCTGGCTGCCTACCATCATGTTCCTTACTGTTGGCGCCACCAGCTCAGCCTATTTAATTACAATTTTGTGTGTTAAACAAGAGCAGGCATCTGCTCCCCTTAGGCTAGGGCTACACAGCGACATGTGTCACACAACTTCTTGTTGCTGAAAAGTTGTGCAACATATTTTATAATGATAGTGCGGCTGCGACACCACACCCAAAAAAATTCCATCCATGTTGGATTTTTGCATAACTGTCGCAGTCACAGTAAGTCGAAGTGCGACACCATTGATGATCAAAAAAGTTGTTGCGTAACACATGTCGCAGTGTAGTTGTTTCCTTTTTGCTGCATGACTTATTGTTGCGTGACACATTTTGCCATGTAGCCCTAGCCTTAAGGCATAATTGTTGGATGTCTGTTCTCCACAAACCACTTTTTTTTTTTTCAAACGAGACCATGTTGTTTAAACACCATCTGTCCCCAATAAGTGACAATTTTTAGAATGTTTCTAATACGAAAATGCATAACACATATGATTGCCTGGATTGGCCACACGGGACATCTGTAGGAAGCCAGGAAGCGCGATCACGGCATCTAATGCTGCTAGTTACCACGATCGGCATTATTGCCGGTTACAGTAATTAGCCACAGATCTCTGCTGTTTGAAACAGCAGATATCTGCCGGCCATGATGCCCGCTGCACGTGCGAGTGGCCATCATGTTCCCAAATCACTCCAACGCATGTACGGTGCTGGTAGCGAAAGGGTTGAAAGAGATAATGAAAAGATATAAAAACAATATGAGTCCTAGGAAACCTCACAGTATCATATACCAATTTTCAGGCTAACTGGAGCATACTTGATTCATGTAATATCAATTTAGACATGAATCAATTGTAATAAGTCCGCTCATCTCTATATCAGCACTCTAAGCTGTGAGATATAATATAACTGGTGAACTGACTTCTGGCTTGTTTCTTGATTAACCCTGTGGCTGCTGTTCCTGATTATATTGACTCTCCTGTTAACTGACCTTGGCCTGCCTCTTGATCAACCTTTTTTTTACTGAATTAACTGAGTCTGTGTGTCCTGCTTTTGACCATGCTTGCTGACTTTGTGCTTCCCTGGTCATTCTGAAAGGTCTGCCAATAGTGTGCCTGCACCATTTTTCTGTTATCAACTCTGCAGATGTAGCCTGTCCATCCGGCTTCGCAGCACAAACCGAAGAAGAACCTAGGGGTAACCTTAGCTTCCTATCACCTGGAGTGGTTTCGGAAGAGTAGTACCAGTTTTTGGTTAACTGAAAGGGTTGTGGTCCGGACAGTGACCTTAATGCTTCCTAACTCTTAATTTTCCACACATGTTGTTGCCAATTTCTCAAAATTCAAAATCTATACATTATTGGGACATGCTAGAAAGAGCCTTATCAGGGTGCAATGCACATCACAGCCATTTGGTGGCCAGATATAACCACATACAGCATAAACATCTCCAGACAGAGTACATTTTTTTCAAAGCTGGCCATTGCGAACAACAGATCATTGGCCATATTGAGCCAAAAGCAATCGTAAAGGATACATTTGTTTAATTATTGTTCTAAAACTTTAATTGATACTTTTCTTAATCCTAATATCCCACTTCCTTTGTGTAAAACTAACAAAATGTCCAAAAAGCTAAGCTATATAAGAAGATGCTTGTGTAATGTGTAGCACTGAATTTAGACACTGTAAATTATCTAATTTTTGCAGTGTATGAAGGTGGCAGCTCTGTATTACATTGCTATGTAGGTAACTGTATGGCAATGTTATTTGGCCGAAATATGGTGGTATTATTTAGGATCCGTATTATATGGTTGTTTGCACACTAAATGAATGGGCTGCCACCAGTTTACCACACAGGACACCATCTAATATACAGTGGATTGTGACTGCAGCAGTTGGCAGAATGACGGGTTTAATTTATAATGTCAGTAGGCAGGGACGGACACGGACAATGAGCACTAACTAGAACCCTGTCCGCTTTCTCTGCCTACTTGCAGTGCAAGCTCTAAGAAGCAAGTCCGCAACTGGTCGATGTTCCTACTCTGCTAAGGTGCATGCCAAACAAACCAAGGGACAAAAACAAGACACAGAGACAGAGTTGTAATGAAATGTGTCAGAACCAGGAGGATAACAACCTACCAAATCGAGAGACAGAGATGAGTTAAATAGCCAAACCGAGATCAGAACCAGATGGGAAACTAAGTACCAAAACTTGAGATAGAGTGGTCGAAAGGATAAGCTGAGGTCAAAACATTAGTAATCCAAAATAAACAACCATGAACCAGTAACACAGCTAGTGAGTCAAAGGCTATCACTGGCACTGGTATAGGAAGGGGTCAGGGGTCAGGAAGGGGTTTAAATAGATCACACAGTCCCAAAGTCAGAACCTGATAGGTCATGACTCAGGGCTCCATTAGTCAAAGCATTAGCACACAGGAATAGAGCAGCTGAGCAATCAGCTCACTGCTAGTGTCTTCCAGCACAAGCCCGCTGTGGGGAGAAAGAGTATTGCATCCCATTGCTAAGGAAGCTGTTGCATCACCAGGGGGCATGGCTTAGCAGTTTGTCTATCCTGGTTCAGTAGCGCCAAAGCTGAATATCTCGCTGCTGGAGACCAGACAGGTAAGTTTGTGAAATAACTGCAGTCAAAAAATTTCCAGTTTTCAGAAGAGCTCAGTGGAGCTATAATAAAAGTAATTTGGAAGAATTAAATGTTGCATTTTTATCCTTCTATTTTTAAGAAAAATAAAAAAAAAACTAAAGTAAGGCATTTGTATCACTGACTATTCAATTAAATGATGCAGCCATCTAGCTCAGTGCCTAACAATAAAAGCCAGACGAGTTATCTGCAGCTCCTGATCAAGTGGGGGAATTTAGCGGTAGAGTGCCATTTACTGCTCTCTTCAGTAGTAAGAAGCCGACCATTGAAATGTTACTGCGATTGCTTCCTTTGACCCTTTTTAAAAAGATTATAGCTTTCAACATTTCAAGTGTCCTTATCAAGCAGATGCAGAAATCCGTTATGGAAGGATTTACTTTATGGCAGCAGCTATGGGGTGGCAGGGATGAAATGGTCTGAAGAAATATTCTGCAACTTTTCTATTACAATTATAGAAATGTGAATTTTTCTGTGTTGTCTGAGATTAGAATAAGGTTCTGATTTTTTTTTCTTTTAAAAAAAAACAGCATCACTTCTGTCTTGTGTCTGGTATGACAGCTTAGTCCTGTTCATTTGAATACTGCCAAAGAAGACTGAGGTCTAAAATTGTGGGTGTGGCACGGGCCTGTCTCATACACCATTTTCTATGCCACGTTTAGGCGCAGAAAATGGTCTAAATGTAAGACAGATCGGAATCTGTCTTACATTTAGAACTGGTGCTGGATGCGCCGAAGTTATGGAGAGGCCTGGACCTCTTTATAACTTTTGGCAGATCCATCGCCAGCACAGGACCTTTATTAACACTGACGTCTTAATAATTGTGCCCCATAGTTCCTATGTCAATTTATTACAGGAGTTTTAGATGAGACAAGCTAGCTGTTCTTTATTTCTGACTTCTCTACAGGTTCTCTTCTTCTCCAGGGAGCATATGCTAGGAAGGGAAAGTTGACTATGTCTTCTTAAGGTTACCCACTGCGCTGTGGTGCTCAGTATTTTGACCTTATCTAGGCACTGAGGCAGTTTGCAAATGTAAAAAGGGTTTCCCACCTCCACTTGCTAGCTAACCAGCAAGAAACAGTTGACTGTTTTTTTTCTCTCTGCAGCTGCAGTGGAGACCAACACTGTATATGTTATGTTCCTGAGTTTTATTCAGTTTAATAAATCTGTCTAAAGGTAATTGACCCCCATGCATCACTCAACTGTTGTAGGCTTCCTGTGACCTTACCAATACAGTATACAGCTATGTATATGCCCCCAATACATACAGTGTGTTTCATCCACAGTAAAGCAATAACATGTCTCAATTTCTTTGTTAGATCACCCTTAGGTGCTCTCTGGCATCTTCTGCATAGTTAAAGGGACTACAGATGCTGATGACCTATCCAGGGGATGGGTCATCAATGTCAGATCAGTGGGGGTCCGACACTCGACACCCCTACTGATCAGCTGTACAGTGTACAGAGCTGAAGTTCTTACTTGAAGGGAGCTGATCAGCAGTATCCCAACATCACCACTAAACAGTGTATGGTGCTATCTGCCTCTATCTCTGTATACAGCATAGTTCATTGAGACATGACACTCCAAAGCAGCTGATCAGGTGTAATACCCCCACTGATCTTACATGTGACTTATACAGGGTGGCCCATTTATATGGATACACCTAAATAAAATGGGAATGGTTGGTGATATTAACTTCCTGTTTGTGGCACATTAGTATATGGGAGGGGGGAAAGTTTTCAAGATGGGTGGTGACCATGGCGGCCATTTTGAAGTCGGACATTTTGGATTCAACTATAGTTTTTTCAATGGGAAGAGGGTCATGTGACAGATCAAACTTATTGAGAATTTACAAATTTTTGACCATTTATAAAATGTGTTCAAAGTGCTGCCCATTGTGTTGGATTGTCAGTGCAACCCTCTTCTCCCACTCTTCACACACTGATAGCAACACCATAGAAGAAATGCTAGCACAGGCTTCCAGTATCCGTAGTTTCAGGTGCTGCACATCTCGTATCTTCACAGCACAGACAATTGCCTTCAGATGACCCCAAAGATAAAGTCTAATAGGGTCAGATCGGGAGACCTTGGGGGCCATTCAACTGCTACATGATGATGTGTTTCCCTCTTTATGCACTGAAGCTGGCACGTTCCCTGAGTTTTTCCAGCAAGATGGTGACCACCACATTATGGGTGTCAGGTCCGAGCATTCCTAGATGAACAGTTTCCTGGAAAATTAGAGGTTATTTAGTTTGGGGGAAAAAAAAAGATTTTTTGGGATGACAGAATAACTATAGATAATACATTATCTTAATGGTCAATACAGAGATGTCACTTATGGTCAATTTGTACCCAGGACGTGAAAGTAATAAGAGGACATCCTCTATGTCTAAATGAAGGAAGGTTCCTATATCAACATAGAAGAGGATTCTTTGCTGTAAGAGCAGTGATACTATGGAAAAGATGTCTGGATATCTTTCTTAAAGGGAACCTTTCATGCTGAACATTTCTGAGCTGCAGACGGCATGTTATAGAGCAGAAGGAGCAGAGCCAATTGACATTGATTTTATTTTTATTTTTTTGCATGAAAAAATTCAGTATACAGGTACTGCCGATTTAAACTTGATGGTTAACATGTTAAAGGCTACGTACACCTATGGAGACATTTTAATGTTGCATGTTACTCATTTTTGACTAAAAATATTTTTTTTCAATTGGCCTTTATTAAAAATATTGAGCTGTTCTGTCAAAAAGGGTTAACAGTTTTTCTAGCTGTGTGCTGATACTTTTCCTTTATGCTGGGTATCTAATAAGCTTTATCTCTAAACTACTGCAAGGTCATAAACATTTATTTAAGCCACATTCTTAGTAAGAAAAGAATTGAGCTATAATGAGTGTTTTGGAGGTCGGAGATCAGACATAAGGAGCCAGTCAGCTCCTGGTCTGACAAAATAGACAGAAAGTTAACACATGGGGTGGAATTTATCATTAGGAGAAAATTTGAAGTCAGTTTTGCTTCAGTCTGTGTTGGAGTACTTTCTGCCACATTTATCAAATGTCCCAGGTTGTTTGATAAATGTGGCTTGTTCTTAAGCCTAACACTTCTGTCTAGAGAAGCTCCTCCACTTTTCCTACTCCACCCTCCTCCTGGAGTGAGAATGCAAATTATTTGCGACTTTTAAAAAAAGTCTCAATGATAAATCTGGCGTAAAACCCATTAACATAGATAACCACACCCACTTTTCCACCCATATTAAAAAACTGGAGTGAGTGATGTACACATGCAAAAAGTCCCAGAATTTTGTGTGAGTGTAAAAAGTTGCACATTTTTGCACAGTCGCATAAATTTTGTGCACAGGAGTGCAAAAAAGTCGCAAAAGCCCTATTTTGTGACTTTTTGATGCCAGAATTCTGGAGTGAAGGTATGATAAATCCAGGCCTTAGTTGTTCATGTCAGGATCCCATTCACCCTGAGTGATCCCTCTCACTTCTGAGCTGCAGGCAACAAGTTATAGAGCAGAAGGAGCAGAGCAGATTTTTGCATGGTAAGATTCAGTATACAGATGCAACCGAGCTAAACTTGATGGTTAACGTGAAAAGAAAAGATAGAAAATCCAAAGGGTGCTACTAGAGCATCTCAGCTCTGTACAGAAGAATAAAGACCAATTTAAAAAAATTATATTTTTGGTTCGAAATGAGCACAATGCAATAATAATTTAAAAAATTTGCTACGTAGCCTTTGAGTAAAAAATGGCAAGAAAATGTTAACTTACTTTTCAATGGATTTTAATGGCTTTTTTCATGAAATAACCAAGTTAGCACTGTTACACGTGTTATCAGAGTCAATTTTATCTCGTCTACATCTGTAACTTGTATTTTATTCATTTAGTTCTGCTTTTTCTAAGGTATAGAGTCCAGTGGGTGGTCCTATCAGTCATGGTCACACTTCCCTTTCTGATTTTACATCAATCAGTGATAGGACTGCCTACTGGACTCCTAAGCATAGAAGGAGCAGGAATCTAAAGTAATGAAATACTGTATGTTACAATGCATCTTTTCCCACAATGACAATCTGTTCAGCTCCTCCTGCTCTAGAACATGCTGCCTGCAGATAGTACTCCATCTACACCATGATAGGTTCACTTTAAGTGTTCATTATTTGGGCCACATTTAATAAATGTCATATCATCTTTTTATTCAATTTATAAGCTTAATTTTAAATGACAAATTTTCTTGAAAATGTTCTACATAAAAAAAGCCATAAAAAACAACAATTGATTTAGATATTTTTCGCCACAATTGTTAGCGCTTGTATCTGTGTCATTAACAACCTTGAAACCATTATGCATGACAATGTAAGAGGTGGAAACCACAGTAAAATCATTTCCTCGGTGACATTTGCATATTGCCATGTCAAAGCATAATGCCAGAAGCGTTGCTTTAAAAAAATGTCCTCCGAGGGATTTACAATGCAACATTAAAGGATACGCGTTAAAGCTTAAATTGGACAAGTGCTGAGAAATAACGGCTCAGACGTACAGGTTTCTATTTCTATCTGGGCAGAAATGCCAGCATTTAGAAGAATTACCAGCAGATGTAAAAGAATCTTTGAACAGAAGACGTTAATTTTTTTTTTTTTTTTCAATTTTTTTTTTTTTTCTAATATTTTTTTCTTATAATGTTTCAAAACCCGGCTGAATTCCTAATTATACAACTGTCAAGTGCCGTTACTTTCCTTATCAGATAATGTATACAATTTACAGGCGGCCTCTTCCTCTGATTCAATTCATTCTATAGTTAAATACAACCGCTTAAAGCCAGACTGAACTTAAAGGGAACCGACTGCCAGATTCCTTTCTAAGCAATTTGCAGCATAGATGCCTTGAAGGCTTTTCCTAATACACTTTACGACAAATCACTGTTTCTCAATTCTACCACTGATTATCTCAGTAGGCTGGTGTAGCCACTTGGGAGCTGTGATAGAGAAAGAATGCTCCCTGAGCTGTGATATGGAAAGAGCTGTAGCAGAAAAGACACATCCTTTGAGATGTGTGGCATACGCCACCCCCAGTTCCCCTATCGCGACCCAGGTTTCGTAGGAATTGCTGAGTGGTGTGGTGCGGCCTAAATGTCTCTTATTGTGTGTCACGGTGCTCCTAACTAGATATGGCTGGACTCCAGATTTTGGCTCCGAAACAATAAATAGGGGGGATAAATGAGGGATTTGAAAGAAGGATTGAGTCCAGACCTTGAATGTAGTTGAACAGCAGCTTTACTTGAATAAACGTTCATCAAAACCAACCTTCAAGCTATGTCTTGGTCCCAGCAGGCTTTAGTATAAACTGGCAGGCTTGCTCAATAAGGGGTTGTTCACATATCAGTTATTTGATCAGTTATTTCCATCAGTTATTGTGAGCTAAAACCAGGAGTGGACACTAAACAGAGATCAGGTATAATGAAAAGATCTGCACCTGTTCTGTGTTTTTGACCCGCACCTGGCTTTGGCTCACAATAACTGATGGAAATAACTGATCAAATAACTGATATGTGAACAACCCCTAACTCTGCTTGCTTTCTTTCTCTCTGCTGTACTAACAGGCTTGCTTAATACTTTGCTTTCTTTCTTTAAGCTGCACTAAATTCTGCTTAAGTCTGGTTTCTGTACTTTAGGTCTGCTCTGGTATCCTTGGATGGGGTGCAGTCGACTGTTATTCCCCTCCTGACACTCAGTAAAACGTATCTTCAGCCGAAGAACTCTTCCTCTTGCCAATTTCTCTTAAATGGCGAAGAACTATTCCTCTGGCCCCTATGGCATCCAGACATCTTTCCTTATGGGCAGCAGAGCTTAAGGTGCTCTGGCTGGCATAGGCACGCCTGAGCGTACCCCTGCCTACACTCCTCTAGAACTCAAACTAACTGGAAACTTCTGCCCCACCCTTCCAGCAGGAAGCAGGACTGGTCCATTTCTGTCTAAAGACGGGAGAATGGAATTATAAGTTCCATTCTATCTATAGCTCTGCCATTTGCACTGCCACCTGCTGGTGAACCAGGAACATTACATGTAATAAACCAGTTGCATAGAAATAGTATAATTGCACCATGTAGAGGGCCTGGACAGAAATACACAGCTGACATACAGGTTAGCCCATTAGAAATAGTAGCAGGGTGCAGGAGTGGTAACAGATGTACTAGGGAGAGGGGTGCAGCAGAAAGAAGACACCCCTTGAAAAAGCATACACCACCACAAAGAAGGATATGCCTCTCAAGCTGCAAAAGGATACACCACCAAAAAGAAGGATACAACACCATGAAGAAGGATACTGCTCTTAAAGGGATTCTGTCAACTACGTTTAGCCTATACAGCTGAGGACATGAGCTACTAGAAGGCCACAAGCTCGTCCACAATATACATGTCCCATTGCTCTGAGTGCCGTTATTTAGTAAAAAATACGATTTTATACATATGCAAATAGGGGTTATAAGTAGCCCAAGGGGCGGTTACCGACATTCCTGGAGCCCAGCCTCGTCCACTCTGAAGGAGCCCAGCACTGCCCCACATACTCTGAATCTCCTCCTTGCTCCCGATGTTACACAGTCAGAGTGCTGAAATCTCTCACATGCGCGAGTACGCCGCAGGTCGGTGCTGGTGTAGTGTTCCGTCCCTGTGCTGGCATCATCATCAGGGAACGCACTGCGCATGCGCAAGATGGCACACGTGAGATTACGGCGCTCTAACCAGGGAGTGGACTCAGGTCCACCACCTAGCCCTTAAAGGGTCAAGGTGTTAATTCTGACTTATCCATACAATGTTGTTAGGTACCCAATCACAGTAAAAAAAAAACAAAAAAAAACAAACATTTCATTTAGCAATGCAACATTAAAATAATTTGCCTTTTTTCAATATAATTACTAGATCTACTCCCATTTACTGTGCATGCATGCCTCCAAAAGTCTGGTTTCCTTTACCAATTATGTAACATCCACAGTGATGGCTAGAGATGAATGAATCAACTCTAAAAATCAGATTTCACCCAAATTTTCGTAAAAATTTGAGGTACAGCGGAATATGAATTTTTGGCATTTCGATTTGGGTGAATTTTGAAGGGGAGGGGGAAGAGAGAAAAAGAATAGAAAATTTTATAAAACATTTTTACAAAGTGAGAAACAAGAGAATAAAAATAGATACAAGTGTGTTACACAGATTTTCCGGGCAATTAAAACACTTTCAATTCAGGTAGAATTGGACCAAAATCAAATGAGTTGACTAATTTGGCCAAAATCGAGTCCCAATCAAATAATTCAGGCATCTTAAGTGATGACACATCAGGTGAACATGGGGGCCACTTTGCTAGCTTTATTTTCCTTTTAAAAAAATGGTAAATTCACATCCAGTCATGGGAAGTGAATACAAATTCTACTGAGAAAAATATCCAACAAAACTGAACGTAACTGTTGTGTATTTTTGTTGCGTTCTCACCCTGACTGTTCTTAGAAAGCATAGATTTTACCAGTTAACCAACTGATTTAACGTAATTAGTCAGAGCATCTCAACAACAAATGGTTAATTAGGTAACAAGAAGCTGTTTCCTCCAGTTTAGTCCCGGGAGTGCAATTAACGATTTGAAAATTTTTACAGCATCTTAAATTAGCCGACGTGATTACAGTACAAAGTCTTACCCACGGTGAAAGCGAGGATAGAAGGAAGCACATTTATTAAGGAGAGAACCTTAAGTAATATCAGTTATAATTATCGTATTTACTTACATATTTGTGTATTTTATTACATTTTAGTCACTTTTATGTCAATTGTTTGTTCTTCTCTAGATCTTCCTTTTTCGTAGGCCATCTCTTTTTTTTATATATAAAAGGATTTAATTGCACATCCATTGAAGGTGTGATTACCGGGGTCCCCAACTCTAGGACCCCCACAATCACTAAAAGGGAAATAACACCTTTAACCCCCCCTAAGGATGCAGCCTAGTTTGGAACTTTAGGCTCAGAATTTCTTTTAACATAGCACATTAATCTTGTTCCCTTTTGTGGGTATTTAAATAACTTTTGCTTTCTTTGATCGCTTCTTGAAATGGTATATTAGAATCAAGTGCTGAGGAACTTTTTTGCCTCATTAGGGATTACACCATGTATATGGTCTAGAGATGAGTGAATCCTAAAAGATTCGGGGATTCGGTATTCGGCCCGAATCCCACCGTGGGATTCGTGGATTCGGGCCGAATCACGAATCCCATTAAAGTCTATGGGAGACCCGAATCTTTTTGCAGGGGCCAAATGTTCTGCACAGTCAAGTTTGCCCCAACATGTGAAAACCTCAGAAAATGATGGAAACACCTTGGAAATGCATAGGAAACACCAGGGGCAGCATGTAGGGATGCCTCTGAGGCTCCCTAAGGGCTCATTCAGACGTCCATTTGGTGTTGTCCGTGTTTGCGGATCCGCAAAACACGGACAGCGGCCCATGTGCAGTCCGCAATTTGCGGAACGCACATGATAGAAATGCCTTTTCCTGTCCGTGGATCCGGACAAGAATAGGACATGTTCTATTTTTTTCCAGACCCACGGAACGGAAGTGCGGATGCGGACGGCACACAGTGTGCCGTCCGCATCTTTTGCGGCCCCATTGACTGTGAATGGGTCCGCACCTGGTCCGCAAATTGCGGATCGGATGCGGACGATTTTTGCGGACGTGTGAATGAGGCCTGAGGCTGATGCTGCAGGTCCTATCTTATATAAATTTAGGTCACATGTCACTGCCAGCCAATCACTGCTGGGGAGGTATAGGGGCTGTTACATCACAGCAGGCGTTCCCACAGGCTTCCCTTTGATGCTGATTGGCTGAAAAAACCAGGCATTTCAAATTGGCAGTGACTCACGAATCTTCACGAATCCGTGCTGCCTCGGGATGCCGAGCCGAGCCGAAGCGGGCAAGATTCGTGCGAATCCCGAATCTTGCCGCTCTGGCTCGCTCATCACTAATATGGTCATGTTTATATTTATTGTCTCCTAAGAAAATCTTTATTTTTTCTCCATGTCATAATAATAATAATAATAATAATAATAATAATAATGATATGTATTATTATCTGTTAAGTATAAGCTCAATAATAAATAAGACAGTCCTCTTTTGCTATCAGATGCCTCCTAAATGACCCATGAGCAATATAAGCAGAGAGACAAGAGGGGAAATTTGAAGCTCATAGACTCCAAGTATGATGTCATGTACAGGACTAGTCTATGGATTTTTATGGCCTCTTTTGGTCTATAGCGCCTGGGTGCAGCCACAATCTTTGCACCCTTTATAGCAACACCCTTGGAATGGAATAAAAATATTATAAAATACATTTTATATCCTGCAAATAAGTTATAAAATGCAAACCTCTGGCATCAAACTAGAGGCCTGAAACAGAAGCCTTCATGGTGGTTTTGTTGTTCCTCCTCCCTTTCTCTTAATTAGCAAGAAACTTCAAGGAAATTAATGTTGGTTATTACTTTCAGAAAGCTATAAAACTTTCTTTATGACTTTTTTGCCAAAAGACAGTCTGTGTATCTCGCACATAAACATGTACATGGTAATTGGATTTTTAAAGCCTCTCTGGAGCAATTAGTAACAAACCATTTGGGTGGGCGATATCTCCCATCTGTCCATACATTGCCACAATAAAATAAAATTAGTTACATTAAAAATACAACAGGAAGAAACAACACAGTCATTGTTGTAGCCATTGCCTTTGGTATTGCGTTTTTCCATCTTTTGTCTTGTAGGACTATTATAATGCTGATCATTTGGGTTCCATAGAAATATTATGGTCAAGATGCAAATTGAGTCACAATGATTTCCGAACGTGAAGAACAGCTTCGAACAAATTAATGGAGTGTTAAGAAAATCTCAATCAGACATAATTGGAAATTGTGTCAAACAATGGAATATTTTCTACACTGAAAAGTCATTTTAGGACAAAGTTCTGCCGTCTTTGCTTCATACACACAGTAGAGGACCCAGGGTTCTGTATTATTAAGGCACTCTTCGGCCTTTTATGGTGTCAACATAGTGTCTTCTTCCTCTGTCCTATGGTATCGATCAATGCCAGAAACATTCCCAGCCACATTCCTTTGTAAGACTGTTTCAAGAGGGTTGCCAAGTCCCGCTGACTGACCTATCAATGTGTCTGGATGTCAGGAATTGAATCCTAGAGCTAATCTGGGGAATAAAGGCAGGCACTTACTTCTTATAAGTGCCTTTGATTTTTTGTTTCCTGGCTCTATATGCTCAGAATAGTGCTGCATTTCTGCTGGACCTTTTTGTGCACTGGCCTTGGCTTGTTTACGGATTGACCCCTTGTTTTTATTAGGTTTCTACAGATTACCCTTGCGTTGATTTCCTAGCTTTTCTGAATTACCCTCTGTCTCCTCATTAGGCTTCTACTGATTCTCTTTGCTTTGACTCCTCAGCTTGTTTCTGGATAAACCCATTGTCTTACAATTTGACTCCTCTTGACTCTCCTGGTTTAGACTATTTTCCTGTGAGCTCACACCTGTTTTCTTTCACCATATTCAGCAGACATAACCTCGTCTCTCAGCCAAATTGAACTGGCAACACAGTGGGCTCTGGTAAATACACAGAGGTTGGCTTAAATCTACTAACAACAGTGGTCGAGGAGAATAGGTAGCAGATTTAGAGTTTGCTGGTGCTGGTCCTGGACATCTTTGAACCTATATTTCTTTTTCACCACTGTGCTAAAACATGCAACCAGTGGCGTACATAGAGAAGAAGGGCCCCATAGCAAGGAATAAACCAGTTCCTCCACACAGGACAGAAAGGTTTCCTCTTAAACCACTTTCAATGACCCTTGGGCCATTTTTCCCACTGCCTTATTTGCTAAAAAGTTGTACCTTTAGAGGGTAGAGTCCTGACCAAGTTTTCACCCACAGTAGAAGATCTAATGATCCCAACTGGGTCCCCTCTTGCCCTGGGCCCCATAGCAGTCTCATATTTTGCTATTATGGTAGCTATGCCCCTGCATGCAACAATGTTTCCCTTTTATTTCATATGAATCCAGTAGAAAAACTTCCAAACACAATTGGAGTACAGCTGTAGTAATGCTGTGCAATATTGAGCTGTGAATGTGTTTCAATGACGCAGAACTTAAACACTTGGTGTAGCTACAAGCCAAAGCAACAGAGACAAAACAATAGCAAATCCAAAGAGATGTAACAGTAGAAAATCCAAAGTAACCGAGTAACAACAGTAGCAAGTCCACATGAGCAAAAGGTGAACAGCAGGGAGGCTAAACCACCAGAATAATTAGGTGGGACCCTGCTGTCAGAGGAAGGTTCAAAAAGATTGTTGTCATGGTGATATGGTTGGTGTTAAAGGACTTATTAATTACTAATATTTTGTGTGATATTAATAATCAATATTCATAAATAGGCGTAACCGGCTCTTGCTAGCTCCGCCTATTTATTTCCTTTACTGAAGTCTGTTCCCTGCACTATGTGTACTGAACTGTACTATGGCGGCTACACAAAAGACAATGTATACAGTATTTAAATAATAAAAAGATTTATTACAGAATACTAAAAGTCTACAGTCTAATTATTAGACTATATCTATATATATTTATATTGGAGTATATAACTATATATACATATAGCCGCACAACAATACAATAACACAACCTCAGTATAAAAACTCAACTACACTGCACAATCCCACTTATTTCCACCCACAAACTAACTAAACACATACACACTCACACAGAAATACATATAATTACAGCAGTACCCTCCCAAGCCTACTACTAGCTGTCCCTAAAAGTGGTTACTTATAATACAGGGGTTATAGGGGAATGCAAGGGGTTATCTGCAGTGATAAAGGCACTGCAGGGGTCAGGAGTTTGGGGATAATTAGGGGTAACAGGGAGTTCCAGGGGTACTTAGCCAATCTCTATTTCTGGAGAGCCTGCTTGGCTTCCTTCCTCTGTGGTGATGAGTCCCCTTTCCTTGTGGTGGACAAAGTTCCTCTGCTTGTGGTGGTCAAAGCTCTTCCCTAGTCCCACAAATGCTGGACTATTTATCCTCATGAGTAGTGGGGGGGGGGGAGGTGGCTTTCCATATGGCAGGGGTGTGGATGACCCATGCTATAAAAACAGGTTTAGCAAGTCACCAACTGCTCGATTGGGGTCTCCACACAAAGGGTCTAGATACCGATCAGGTGTGATAAACCTTCACAATGCAAGCAATGGAGGCCAACACCCCTGTTCGTAAGCAAGCCTTAGAGATGAACAGTTGATAACAACAAAGGGTAGATGATCTTATCCAATTCTCTGTCCTTTGATGTCCCGAGACTGTCATCAGGGCGGCATCTTCCCTCCCGCAAGAGGCTGGGTATGTGCCTCCAGGGGGATGCAGTGTGGAGGGTCTCAGTTTATATGTATATAGATAAATGCATATAAACTGGGGGCATATATACATGTATCTATATACATTAGAAGCAACTGGTGGGCACAATATACATATTATAGGGGGCATCATATGCATCAGAGGGCACCACATATTGGGGCATATCTGGAGACCCACAGATACATATATAGAAGGCCCCATATATAGATATAAATGTATATGCATGCCTGTAATTGGGGGTTTCAGGTTGCCATGGAAACCTGACATGCAGAGGAAGCAAAGGCTCTAGAGAAGGCAGGGAACTGGCATTGAACATCTGGCCCAACAACCCCAAGTGCCCAGGGGGAAGTTCCTTCACATTCAATCCACATGATGATGGAGGTATCATGAGGCATTGTGCAATGGAGCTTGATGTCATCAGATGCCTCTGGCAGGATTCCAAAGCATACTTACACATGACGTATGGTGCTAATATGTAAAAAGTATTTTATCCCCTACCTATTGATGAAACATGCACGAGTTTAACCTGCAAATAAATTTCATATTGGTGAAAGAGTGGGAATTTACTACTGTGCATTACTGCTGACGAAGGATGCAGACCAAAATGCACGTTGGGGCTGACAACACATAGTACATAGAAGATATAGCCCTGCTGATAGCAGAATTTAGAGATATGCTTTACAGTAGTAACATGACTACAGCACAAAGTAGGCTTGAGATTTTCTGGAATTGTACGGGATAGTGTTGCAAACATGCTCTGTGACCTGTGCAAAGGGTGCAAAGGTCATTATGCAGTGAGGGGGGGGGGAGGTGAGCTGTGACCACAACCTATTGTGAATAGTGGATCTTGTGTAACTTATTATTGTAATCCTGCTTGGAATGATAATGAGATGGCTACTGAAAAGGGACCATTATATAACAGGAAGGCTTAGCAGCCAATGTGAAAACCTGCAGAATTTTTGTGTATAATGTTACTTACGCCATGCCCATCTCTGCCACACTACCTGGGCAGGCACAGGGGCAGCTCCACTCACCCTGTTTCTGTTGAAAGTC
This sequence comes from Rhinella marina, assembly GCA_900303285.1. Classification (NCBI taxonomy): domain Eukaryota; kingdom Metazoa; phylum Chordata; class Amphibia; order Anura; family Bufonidae; genus Rhinella; species Rhinella marina. The sequence continues at coordinate 8,910 of ONZH01014114.1, read as the reverse complement.
TGACACTCCAGACCCACTGTCTGCATTTTGATATTCTTCTTTGAACCCTACCTTCTGCATTACTGCAAGGGTTAAAACCTCCTTCGGTTCTGTGTGCAGCTGCTAGGCATTTTCTAATGTATAATCAGCTTCTGCTATATATGGAATGCTGTTTGTCTCATTCTCTGTCTGAGTACTTGGTTCACTAGCCTGCCAGTTCCGGCTAAGGTGTGCTATATCTGAATGTCTGCCCATGTACCAAATTGTGTCTGATTCCTGGATTCTGACCGTCTGCTGTCTGACCTGACCTGTACCTGTTTCCCATATTGACCCTTTGCTGCCTGCTTTGGCCTCATAACTTTTTCTCAGATTTGCACCTATGCTATTCTGCCTCCCTGACCTTGACCTGTTACCAATTATGAGTTTGTCGATCCCTTGATGGGATGCATAGGTGCCTCTTGAGTCTAACCACATGTAGACAACTCCAAGAGGTAGCATTTTCCTTTTCTGGTCCAGCAAAGACCAGATCCCTTTAAAGGGATTAAAGGATGAAAAGCAGGGAGCTACCAGGATAGCGCCCTTAGGTTTAGCCCTAAGCCAAATTGGTTGGCTGGCAGAGTGGGTCCATATCATAGATGTTCTCTCTCTTCCGCTCTCTCTATCTCTTTCGCTTGTTAAAGTTGTTTTATTCATTTATTATAATGGAGCTTTAAAGTCACAAAATGCAAGATTTGTAACATAATACACGTACATGAACTGAGTCAACTTGTGTGGCTAAAACCATAAATTCAAAAATTATTTCAATAATTCTAATCCCATCTAGCACCAAACAAAAGTAATAAAATAACAAGGATACAGTATAAAATCAGAGCGCATGGAAGAGCTACAATAATATGGACAAATGATATCATAAACATTTCACCACCTAGCCAATGGTCAGTGACTAACTGTGCTTTTATACCTGCTCAATTCATTTCTCATCAAATTTCTCCTCCTAAATTTTAGCCTTTAGTAATATTTTTCAATCTGATGAAGAAAATTAATGGAGGATACAGTAGGTGCAGTACTAATTTCTGGGAATGATAAAAAGTAAACTTCCACCAGTAAATAACACTGGCTCTGTAATCATAATCAGCAAATGTGAAATCTAAAAAAGTTTATATATATATAATTTATTTTTCCAATTTCCTGTTTTGTTTTTGTTTTTTTGTTATAATACAAAGTGAAGAGTCAAGTATGTTGCTAATTGAAAACCACCAGCAAGTGGGTCAGCTTCTTCCAATTTTGGACTTTTTCTTGATGTTTCTTGAACAATTCTAAGGATTAGAGATGAGCGAGCACTAAAATGCTCGGGTGCTCGTTATTCGAGACAAACTTTTCCCGATGCTCGGGTGCTCGTTTCGAGTAACGAACCCCATTGAAGTCAATGGGAGACTCGAGCATTTTTTGCAAGGGACCAAGGCTCTGCCTAGGGAAGGCTGGGTGAAGACCTGGAAACATCAGAAAATGAAGGAAACACCACGGAAATGGACAGGTAACAGCAGGGGCAGCATGCATGGATGCCTTTGAGGCTGCCTAATCCCACCATTACCCCAAATTCTCAGGCAACAGCCTGGTGGTTACCCTCATGCCAATTGTGCTCACCCAGACCAAGAAAGGCGAGGCACATGCCCATCACATGTTAGGGAAGCACCCAACTAGGTGCAACAAAGGTCCATCACCGCCTGCAGGTGACACCACTGCTCATGCTTGCACTGCTGTGCTATCCCCCGCCCCACGACGCAGGCATAAGCCTGACACATCATGGTGAGAGCGTAGTGACACCAACAAGTGACCAAGTTAGATTGAGGTAGCAGTCAAATGTTTGTAGGTGAGCCTCCCAAAAATTTGTTTTGGAGTGTCCGAAGTTGACCCTCCTAAAAAATTGTTTAGGAGTGTCTGTAGTTGACCCTTCTGTAAAATATTTTTTTTGTTTTTCCTGTTATTAGTATGTACAGCCCATGGCTGGCATGGTGGGAATATATAGGTTTGCTTCACAGATGGTCCACTGCACCGTTACATTTTCTTCATCATTGCCAATTACTTTTTCACCAACTGTTGTCTGGCAATGATAAAGGGGAAGGTGAATCCACTGCCGAAGAAAACTGTCATCCTCCTACAAGTCTCCACTTTTTCTCAATTGAAAAGGGGATGTTCTTGCCGTGGCCTTCCTCATAGTGGCCGCTTCTGCGGACGACAGAGGTGGTGTACCTACGGACAGCCTGACCGAACACGATGGCAGACGGATAGACACTCCCTCATGTAAAATAGTTTTGGAGTGTCTGCGGTTGACCCTCCTGTAAAATAGTTTTCTAATTTTTTTTGTTTTTCCTGTTATTAGTTTATGTACAACCCATAGCTGGCATGGTGGGAATATATAGGTTTTGCATCACAGACGGTCCACTGCACCGTTACATTTTCTTCATCATTGCCAATTACTTTTTCACCAACTGTTGTCTGGCAATGATAAAGGGGAAGGTGAATCCACTGAGGAAGAAAAGTGTCATCCTCCTACAATTCTACACTTGGTAATTCGAAGGAGGAGGAGGAGGGGTTGGAGGAAGAGGCATAGTAAGTCTGAGAAACCGTGACCGAGGTAGGCCCCGCAATCCTCCAAGTGGGCAGTACATGAGCGGCCCCAGGGTCAGACTCGGTCAGAGTGACCGAGCTACACGACGCTAGCAGGTAGAGCACATAAAAAATTTAGCGTGGCCCTATATGTGGACGTTGAGGGCCTGGAGGCTGTCTCCTTGAGAAATGCTCAGGGTGGCCGAACGCCGGGCTCGACCGCGGAACCTTTTCGGGTTATCGGTTGTCGAAATGTTGGCTTACATCAAGTTTAGTATCATTCTGTTCTCATAAGTTGCAGTGGCTGTTGGTGGTAAAGTGGTGAGCATAGCTGCTTCCCAAGCAGTTGACCCGGGTTCGATTCCCGTCTATCGCATTATGTGACACTGTGGAAAAATTGTTTAGAGAGAGGGCCTGTAGGTGGAACTCTGGAAAAATTGTTTGGAGAGAGGGCCTGTAGGTGGACCTCCGGAAAAATTGTTTGGAGAGAGGGCCTGTAGATGGACCTCCGGAAAAATTGTTTAGAGAGAGGGCCTGTAGGTGGACCTCCGGAAAAATTGTTTGGAGAGAGGGCCTGTAGGTGGACCTCCGGAAAAATTGTTTGGAGAGAGGACCTGTAGGGGGACCTCCAGAAAAATTGTGGTAAAAGAGTGCCAGTTGGACGACAAGGAGTAGGAGGAGTAGAGAAGAGGAATCGGATACATAAGTAATGTTAATCTTTAGCTGCTTTCCCCCGGAGGAGATTTGAATTCTGGTGAAATCCAGTCTTTATTCATTTTAATAAGCGTCAGCCTGTCAGCGCTGTCAGTTGACAGGCGTGTACGCTTATAGGTGATGATGCCTCCAGCTGCACTGAATACCTGCTCTGACAACACGCTAGCGGCAGGGCAGACCAGCACCTCCAAGGCGTCCAGCGCCAGTTCAGGCCACGTGTCCAGCTTTGAAACCCAGTAGTTGTATGGAGCAGAGTGATCGCTACGGACGTTGGTATGGTCAGCTAGGTACTCCCTCACCATCTTTCTGTACAGCTCCCCCCTACTCTGCCTAGACTGGGGACAGGTGACAGTGTCTTGCTGGGGTGACATAAAAGTGGCAAAGGCCTTGGAGAGCGTTCCCCTGCCAGTGCTGGACAAGCTGCCTGCTCACCTCCTCTCCCCGCTACTTGGCCCACAGTACTGTGCCCTCTGCCGCTAGCGGTGTCAGATGGGAAGGATTGTTTCAGCTTGTGCACCAGGACCTGTTGATATTGATTCACTCTCATACTCCTTTCCTCTACAGGGATGAGAGTTGAAAGGTTCTGCTTGTACCGTGGGTCCAGGAGATTGAACACACAGTAATCAGTGTTTGAAAAAATGCTTCTAAAGCGAGGGTCACGGGATAGGCAGCCTAACATGAAGTCTGCTATGTACGCTAGAGTCCCAACACGCAAGAAGTCCCTCTCCTCACTGGCCTGACTCTCCATTTCCTCCTCATCCTCCTCCACCAAGTCCTCCTCTTCAGCCCATACACGCTCAAGAGTTAAGGACTGAGCACTGGTACCCTCTTCTGTCTCGCCGACATTCTCCTCCTCTTCCTTCATTGAACCTCTTAGATTGTGTTTATTGGTCTCAAGTAGTGTTGAGTGAATCGAAGTTCACGAACTTCAGGGAAAATTCGATTTGCAGCAAAGCCAAATTCCCTCGTGCTACACGGTAATGAATCATTTTTCCATAAAATAACTGTAAAAAAAAATTAAAAATTCATACTCACCTTATCCATTAGATCGTGAAGAGTCTGCCGTGGCCATATTGATTGAAGATCCAGCGTGAAATCTCACACGGTGAGTGATGACGCCATCACGCTGTCTGACGTGGTGACGTCATACATCACCGCGTATGAGATTTTGCGCAGGATATTCAATCAAGATGGCAGTGATGGACTCTTCACGTGCAAATGGATGAGGTATGAATTTTTGTCTTTTAGTGCCATTTTAGGAAAAATGGACTCATTACCATGTAGCAGGAGGAAATTTGGCTTTGCTTTAAATTGAATTTTCCCTGAAATTCAGATCGAAATCCACTTTATGAACTTCGATTCGCTCAACACTAACTACTGAAGACCAGTATAGCAGAGCTATGTAGCTGAGTGGTAACTGTGTACTTTAGACTGGTATGGAAGATTGATGTAACAGTGTTATAGCAGCAAACGAGAGATCAATGTCAAGAGTGATGTAGCAGAGTGCTGTACGGCAGAGCTGATGTGTCGGAGTTAATGCAGCATAGTACTGAATAGTGGAGGCATTGTAATGTGATATAGGATACTACCCTGGTGGACACAGCCTGAACTAGGCTGAAATAATCAGGTGGAATGACACTAAAGGTGTGCCTTGGGTTGCCGTGAAAGCTTAATGCATAGAAGACCAGCTGGAAATGGGGAGTGAGGCAACACTGGATCTGGATATGGGATAGGTGAGTAACAGCTGGCCAACTGCTCCACTGTAGCTCTTGCAAATGCTAAAAGAGTATTTGAAAATGGGGTTTCTAAATTAGACAAGACCATTAGGAAAACCTGTTTGCTCTTACGTAAAAACCTTTCAAGTTTTATAAAGATACATTTAGATGGAGAATCCCTTTAAGAGGCAAAATATTCACACACAAGCAGGTTATGAGCTAGTAGTTCATGTTGTAAAGGAAATACCTGATGCTGCCACCTCCCACTGGGTAATAAATATTATCTAGGACACACTGCTTTCATCGGATGCACTAAATCATTGACTCGCACACTGTTAATGATGTAGCAATTAAGAATTCTCATCTAATTCATGTAATATTTAAAAACATCTCCTATGAAAAGTTCCAGGCAATAAATCATACTTTTCAGAAATGGCAAGAAAATTACCAAGGAAAGCTATTTTGCAGCATAATTCATTAACAGTCACGAAGATGTCGCACCCGGCTGGTCATTATCTGAGATTAATAAGAGCCAAGGCGTTTTATTAAAAATCCGCAAGAGGAGGCAAAGCAAAATTCAAGAGAAAACAAACCGTTTGCAGAAGCCTGGAGATCGTTATTGTCTATGGTATATTGTATATGGAATTTGGTGAATGGAGATTAATACATTGTATATTCTCAATTAGGGATGAGTGAATCGACTTTCATGCTTCATCCGAAGTCGATTCGCATAAAACTTTGTTTGAATACTGTACAGAGCGAGTGTTCCGTACAGTATGAGAATGTATTGGCTCCGATGAGCTGAAGTCATTACTTCCCAAAGTCTTGCGAGACTTCGGGTAATAACCTTGAAAATTAATTTATATTGTAAAAAAGCTTTGTACCGAACTCACAATTAGGGCTCATGCACACGAACGTGTGCATTCAGTGCCCGTGCTGTGGACCGCAATTTGTGGTACACAATGCACGGGCAGTGACAACGGGGCCGCCGCATTCAGATCGCGCACCCATTCATTTGAATGGGGTCCGCAATCCACATCCGATGGTCCCCATACTGTAGTGCGCATGCACTACTTTTTTGCGGTGCGGAGGCACGGCCAGAAACACTACTGAGTGCTTCCGTGGTGTTCCAATCCAAGCCTCTGTTCCGCATCTCCATGATTGCGGACCCATTGAAGTGTATGGGTCCGTGATCCGTGATGCGGGCTGCACACGGCCGCTGCCCATGTATTGCGGACCCGGCATATGCGGGCCGCAATACGGACACGGGCCGGCACCGGTCATGTGCATGAGCCCTAAGATAGTTATGGCCTATCCTACAGACTTCTGGGCAACCCCTTTAAGCTGTTTGATTTAATCAGCTATGAAAGAAAATGTAGCAAATTATTTGTGACATATAAGGTTGCCCTTACAGCGTTTGTATTAGTGCTAAAAGTAAAAAAAAGAAAAAAAGGGAAAAAAAACAAAAAAAAATAATAAAACACTTAAAGTTTTGTATTTTTCTATATTTTTAACTTGATAAAGCATTAGAATGGATTCCCTATTTTATTACTAGTTTTTTTTTTATTATTATTATCTTTTTAAATCTAATATGTCTAGTCTCTGGTGAGTGAGGAAGCCAAGACACCAACTTGTATTAGCTTGGGTGTTGTGTTTTTTTCCTTTATTTATATAGTTTAGCATTTCTTGGCCTTTGTATATATTGTTGTTATTTAATATGCCTCCCAAAAATTAAAAAATAGGCTTTACTCACCACTTTATATCCTACGAAGGTTCCAACACCACAGCTGGAGACCTTCCAAGGCGCTTTACTTACTTGGCTCCAGCGATGACATACTGCATATCCTACGTGACCACTGCAGCCAATCATTGACCTCAGTGCCCTCATGTCACATACCTGCTTTTTCCTGTCAGAATAGATATCCTAGACTTTATATCTCCCTCCACCAACTTGGCATGACCTTTAGGCTAATCTCAAACTACTTATTTTTTAACACTACAATTCCTCTAGATAAGGGAGTCCTGCACAGGTTCTCACCACTAAATAGGAAAGAGGATGGGACCAACCAAAGCTGGGCTCCAACTCGAACGTCCCAATGAAGCTACCAAAGAGAATGGGACCAACCAAGGCTGGGCTCCAACTCCAAGGTTCCAATGAACATACAAAAGATGATTGGACCAACCACGCCTGAGCTCCAACTCCAAGGCCCCAATGAATCTACTGTACTGTACATGGTCTTCTTTATGGTCCCAATGTGTTATTTTTTTCATCTCGGTTCAAGAGATCCTAAGATAAGTGATGTGAGATCACCAACAACATTATTTGACCATACTATGCCCTGAGATACTGTATGTATTCTATACGTGTGGCCACTTTAACATTAGTATTTTTTCACTGTGTTGACTAGGGGTGAGTAAATAAAGCTTTGGATACAAGAACCAAAGTCTATTTGTTTCAAAACTTTGTTTTAATGTTGTATGGAGACCTGTCTCTGTACAGCATTAAAATGTGTATGCGTCGATGAGGCAAAATTTGTTAAGTTCTAAGTCGTGTGAGACTTTTGTGAATAACATTGGGCTTCGATTCTACCTTGGTACCAAAGCCAACTTTGGATTCCTGTTTTAAAATGTTTTAAAATCGAAGCACAAAGTTTTTCACCAAAGTCTTGCGTTACTTTGGACTTAACGAATTTGGCCTCACCGAAGTGCACACATTTTAATGCTGTACAGAGACAGGTCTCTGTAGAGCGTTAAAACGAAGTTTTGGAACAAATTGACTTTGGATCTTGTATCCAAAGCTCGATTCTCTCACCCCTAGTGTTGACTCATTGTGTTTATTTTATAAGAAATTGAAATCCCTTAAGAAAATTCAAGTGCAGATAAGTGTGGACACATAGGAAATTCAATGTCTTGTAGGGCTAGCTCAGCTGAATGTTATGATACCTTTCACTTAGAGATCCATTGATTAATTCTGGAGAAAAAGTATTTTTAATCCATATGCAAATCAGCTGCTTAGTGCACTGAGGGTGGACCCCAGTGACTCTGTGCACCCTTGGTCCTCCTGCTTCTGCCAGCTACTCTTTCTCCTATTTGATTGACAGGGTCAGATTTCTGCATAGTCATCTCACCTGGACCTATCAATCAAGAAAGAGAGGGAAGAGCTGGCAGAGGAAGCAGAAGGAGTGAGGGTATACAGAGAGGCTTGGACTTGATCATTGGATGTATAAACAAACAAATAGATTGATCCATGTTTTGTCCGTGTTCTCCATGTCCATGACTTACTGACATATGAACATGGCCTAAATCATCTGTTATATTATACTCTTATTTAAACCTGATGGATTTTCTCTGGTTTCTCCTCAATGAGTAAATCATTTAGAAATATGAAGATTCTGAAGGATTTTTCTGCTGTAATGTAGAACTTTTGTTTGGAAAGGGATGATAACATGCATTCAATTATACAACCTCCTTATCTGTTGTCTTCACCTGCTTGCAATGCTAATTGTCAGTAGGATCAGACCGCAGTACAAAGGAAGAACCGCTGTTGCAAATGTTTTATATTCAGATAAAGAATTAACTATTTGGTTTCAAAATCACATTTCTTCCATTTTCTTAAAATTTTTGACAATATTTTGGTTTAGGCAGTGTGTTAGGTCTCCTTAAAGAGATCAGTTATGTATGGAGACTTATTGGCTATTCCTTATGGAAAAACAATATACAAAGAGGTCTCTACCAAGGAAAGAGAACCATCTCGCTAGCACCACCTTGTGGAAGTGGCTCCTTATGAGTCAAAATCCAACTTTTCAACAACCTTGGTAAATGACAAGGGAAAACAGCAAAGCCAAATAGCCATCTGTTTCGGGGTGTTTGCCCTTCATCAGTATGGAGTAGGATG
>ONZH01014113.1:0-26032 GCA_900303285.1 Rhinella marina | reverse complement strand
TTCATCAAGTCCTCATCAGCCCATGGCTCTGTATGTCTCCTGAATCTGCTGTAACATCCTAGCAGTGGGCATTGGTCTCATCAGGGGTCTGGGAGTTTAGTCAACAGTCCTAATAGGTCTTTAGGACTCCAGGGATGATATTCTGTCACAGTAACGTAACCACACTGTCCTAACGGTCCTGGGGCTTCGGGAGCCATAGAGGTGAATGTGACCGTGGTGTCTGGTTTGGGTGTCTGAGCAGGTAGGGTTCTAGTCTTAGTCAATACAGGACTAATGCCTGCTGGTTTCTGAGGTCGACATGTCCCACAAACCTTACAAGTGTCAGTCTAGTCTGGGTTCTGATTTCCACAAACATTACACATCCATCCCTCTGGTCCACTCCTGGACTCTCTGATCGCTGCACTGGCCAGGGGGTATGGAGGTGGTGTTTCTCCAGACTTCTCACATTGCTGTTTCTGAGTGTACAACAATCTGCCTTTCACAACTTCTCCTCTCAACCGCTCAGTTTCAATCTCACGAGCTACCTTTATCCATGTATCAACAACTACTTCACAATCATGATCCTTTATCCAACCACAACTAGTCCTTCTGAATCTTTCCCAGACTAGCTTCCTCGGGCTTCCTCCATGAATCATGGTGCCACCGTACTAGTACTCCTAGGGTTAAGATTCCCGTACTTCATCCCTGCCTTCTCCAGCACTCTGTCCACAGTCTTCAGACTCTCTTTACCTCCTCTTTCCTTCACCAATGTTTTGGCTGTCTTATAACCTTCTGGTATACTGAAATTATTCTCCATTGCTCTTCAACTGTACCAGAACAACTATAGAAAATAACAAAATTCAGACGTCTTTCTCCTGAGTTCAGTCAGTGTACTTTGCTTCTGAGATTTATTATCCTCAGTCCGAACAAAGCTTCCCCACTATAATCATATAGTTTACTTTGTCCCTGAGTTTTCCCTTTCTATAATGTTCTGCAATTTTCAAAACCCAGTAAAGAACAAACAAGACGTATACCGTGACTCCTAAAACCAGACCAAAAACATCCCAAAGTTACTCCTGATCAGAAACTAAACCCAACAATCATAGGTATTATCAACCTTCAAGGTTCTTTATCAATATGGACTGGACTGTAAAAGGACTTTATACTTACGTTCCTTCAACAATCCCTCGAGCCAGACAACCGGTCAGGGAGGCACAGATATATTGTAAGATAAAGTCTCTTACCTTGCAGCGCTGTCTTTTATATCTGTCCATCCCGGTCCGGATTATCCAAGTTGTCGGGAGATCAATGAAGTGTCCTTTAGTCGAGCCCCACGTTTGGTCGCCAAGGGGGCAAAACCCCCTTCTCTATGATTGTCGGGGTCCCAATTTTATGAAGATGAGCGCTCAGAGGAAATAAATGCACGCTTGTACAGCTGTATCAGATATTTCCTGTTTATTGACAGAACACGTTGCTCTTTATAGTACCAGACCACAGATAGGTGGGCGGAGTTTCTATAGTGCAGATCATAGTTTCTGTAACTTTTTACAAACATGACATTTACTGAACTACTGAACCAAACCACACATTTTATTCCATCCCCCAACTCTTCCTGATCACAGAGAGAAGTGTCTGTTTTAAGAGGAAGTCAAAAAGGTCACATGCATTTCTGTTCCTATAAAGAAGAAGTGGTTACCCTTACAATGAACGTTATATTTATATATATTTAGTTCTGCAATTTCCTGTAAGTAAGTAACTTATCAGAAACATAAAAATTTCTTCTTTCAAATTAATATTAGGTTAAGATGGAGTCCTGATACAAAATTAATTCTTAATCCCTCACAGGGATTCCAAAATATGATGAGGAATTTCAGCTGTTTTGCTCATAAATGCAGGGTCACAATACGGTTGTGATGACTCAGAAACATGGTGACTGCCAGTGGCCAGTGGCGTACTTTTCTGCCAGATTATATCCTGTCGCCAGAGGCGCCCCCTCCTGTGTCAGGGCAGTAGCGGCAGTGCAGGCAATGATAGGAAAAGCTTCTGAAATTGTGTTAGACGACCCGGTGACTGTACAAACACCTCATGACATTCAGGCACATTTCTATGGCCAGGCACCTTAGACTCCAGTGTGCACTCCTCATGGTACTTAGACTCCAGTGTGCGCTCCTCATGGTACTTAGACTCCAGTGTGCACTCCTCATGGTACTTAGACTCCAGTGTGCGCTCCTCATGGTACTTAGACTCCAGTGTGCACTCCTCATGGTACTTAGACTCCAGTGTGCACTCCTCATGGTACTTAGACTCCAGTGTGCGCTCCTCATGGTACTTAGACTCCAGTGTGCACTTGTCACGCTCTGGTGTGGGGGGAAAGGCCACACCGAGCGTAAGAAGGATGGGAACAGGCAAAACCAGGGAACTGGTCACCTCCTGCAGGGGACCCTAAGACTAGGCCCTAGCTGGCTACCAGTATGAGCTAACCCGGGTGGTAGGAAAGCCCATACGCAGGAACCTAATCTTGATAAACCCTAGATCACCCTGCAGTCTAGTGACACAAGAGAGTAACCCGTTCCTCCAAGCATAAGGAGGAACAAGAGACTCAAAACGGGAATAACCAAAGGAAGGGAAAACACTTAACTTTAAGTAGAACTCAGCAACTGGATCTCAGCCGAGATCCACACCACTCTCAATCAGGGATGTAGAAGATATAACCCGCAAGGGATACTGGGAGAGGAAGAGGTAAATAGCAGAAAGCTAATTGCCAAGCGGCAACAGCTGAGGGGAAGGGGTGTGGAGAACAGCACCCAAACCACAGGGAAGCCTGTCAAACATGTCACTTAGAAAGCCGCGCAGAGCGTCTGATTCCAGGCGCAAGCCCACTCGTGACATTACCCCCCCTTTTACGGGTGACCACCGGGCACCCAGGACCAACTTTATCAGGGTGACACCTGTGAAAGGCTTTTATCAAACGACCGGCATTCACTTCAGATGCCGGTACCCATGACCTCTCCTCAGGACCATAACCCTTCCAATGAACCAGATATTGAAGGGTACCACGAAGAACTCGAGAATCAATGATCTTGACAATCTGAAATTCCAAATTACCATCCACCAAGACAGGCACGGGTGGCAAGGGAGATGGCTCCAGAGGTTCAACATACCTCTTCAACAACGATCTGTGAAACACATTATGCATTTTCAGGGCCTGAGGAAGTTCAAGACGAAATGCTACAGGATTAATAATGGCCATGATCTTATATGGGCCAATAAATCTTGGACCCAGCTTCCAAGAAGGAACTTTCAACTTAATGTTCCTAGTAGACAGCCACACAGAATCACCCACATTTAGGTCCGGACCATTCATGCGTCTCCTGTCAGCCACACGTTTGTACTTGTTACCCATATTTATCAAGTTATTTTGAATTTTTCGCCATATGGAAGACAATGATGACGAAAAACGTTCTTCCTCAGGAATACCAGAAGTATCAGAACCAGAAAATGTGCCAAACTGCGGGTGAAAGCCATATGCACCAAAAAATGGTGACTTACCAGTGGAGTCCTGTCTGCGATTATTTATGGCAAACTCAGCCAGAGACAAAAACGGGGACCACTCCTCCTGGTTCTCAGAGACAAAGCATCTCAAATAAGTCTCCAGACTCTGATTGGTACGCTCAGTCTGTCCATTCGTCTGGGGATGAAAGGCAGAGGAGAAAGACAGTTGTATCCCGAGCCGAGTACAGAACGCCCTCCAGAATCTGGACACAAACTGAGTCCCACGATCAGAGACAACGTCAGTGGGAATGCCATGAAGTTTCACAATATTGTCAACAAACATTTGTGCAAGAGTTTTAGCATTGGGGAGTCCGGGTAATGCAATAAAGTGCGCCATTTTACTAAAACGATCTACAACCACCAGAATAACTGTCTTACCAGACGACTCAGGCAGATCAGTGATGAAGTCCATGGATAGGTGAGTCCATGGTCTGGACGGGATGGGTAATGGAAGTAGGGGTCCAGAGGGACGAGTATGTGTCACCTTAGAGCGTGCGCAGACACTACAGGCTGACACATATTCCTCAACACACTTACGCAGACCTGGCCACCAGAATCTACGAGAGATGAGGTCGAGAGTGGATTTACTCCCAGGGTGTCCCGCAAGCACCGAAGAATGATGCTCCTCAAACACCTTATAACGCAAATCAGAAGGAACAAACAACTTCCCGGAAGGGCAAGACTCCGGCGCATCTCCCTGGGCCTCAAGCACTTTAGCCTCAAGATCAGGGTAAAGAGCGGATATCACCACTCCTTCAGACAGTATAGGGCTAGGATCTTCAAATCACCACCTCCGGGAAAACTACGTGACAAGGCATCCGCCTTCACATTCTTAACCCCAGGACGGTATGTGACAATGAAATTAAATCTGGTGAAGAACAAAGACCATCTGGCCTGCCTCGGATTAAGTCGTCTAGCCGACTCCAGGTAAGCCAGATTTTTGTGATCAGTGAATACCATGATTGGATGAATCGCCCCTTCCAACCAATGACGCCATTCCTCAAAAGCCAACTTAATGGCCAGTAACTCTCTGTTACCCACATCATAATTTCTCTCCGCCGCAGAGAGTTTTTTCGAAAAAAAAGCACATGGGCGCCATTTACCAGGTGACGGGCCCTGTGATAACACAGCTCCTACCCCCACATCGGATGCGTCAACCTCCACAATGAAAGGTTGTGACACATCTGGCTGCACCAATATAGGGGCAGAGGAAAAGCACTCCTTTACAGCAGAGAAGGCTTGCAACTCTGCATCAGACCACACTGAGACATCCGTCCCCTTCTTAGTCATGTCAGTTAAGGGTTTAACTATAGTCGAATAGTTCTTAATAAATTTTCGGTAATAGTTGGTGAACCCCAAAAATCGCATAAGAGCCTTCAGATTTTCAGGTCGGTCCCAGTTCAGAACAGCACGGACTTTCTCTGGATCCATACGAAAACCTGAAGATGAAAGCAGGTATCCTAAGAATTGCACCTCATGTACCGCAAAAGCACATTTCTCTAATTTTGCATACAACTTATTATCTCTTAAGATCTGTAACACCTGCCTCACGTGATCCTGATGTGTCACAATATCTGGAGAATAGATTAGTATGTCATCCAAATACACGACTACAAACCTCCCCACAAGATGATGAAAAATGTCATTCACAAAATGCTGGAAGACAGCAGGAGCATTGGTCAACCCAAAAGGCATGACCAGGTTCTCAAAGTGGCCCTCAGGAGTGTTAAAGGCCGTCTTCCATTCATCCCCTTCCTTGATCCTGACCAGATTATATGCCCCCCTTAAGTCCAACTTGGAGAACACCTTGGCATCCACAATCTGGTTAAACAAGTCAGGAATCAAAGGAAGGGGGTACGGATCACGGACAGTAATCCTATTGAGTTCACGGAAATCCAGACATGGCCTAAGGGATCCGTCCTTTTTTTTAACAAAAAAGAACCCTGCTGCCACAGGAGATTTGGAAGGCCTAATATGTCCTTTGGCCAAACTCTCAGCAATATATTCCTTCATGGCCGTTCTCTCAGGTCCAGAAAGGTTATACAGCCGAGATTTAGGCAATTTTGTTCCAGGGATAAGATTGATAGGACAATCGTATTCCCGGTGAGGGGGTAAATCCTGACATCCACCCTCAGAAAATACATCAGAGAAATCTGATATAAAAGAAGGAAGAGTCTTAGTGGTTAAAGCAGAAAAAGATGTATTAAGGCAATTGTCAACACAATAATCGCCCCAATCCACAATTTGTCTAGTATGCCAGTCAATGGACGGATTATGTTTGCTTAACCACGGTAAACCCAGAACCACAGGAGCAGGAAGACCTTCCAACACAAAACATGAAATAAGCTCCTGATGAAGTTCACCCACTCTTAATTTGATATCATGCACCATCTGAGACAAACACTTCTGAGAGAGAGGTGCAGAATCAATGGCAAACACAGAAATCCTCTTATCCAAAGAACTTGGTGACAATCCATGCATACGGACAAACTGAGCATCAATCAAGTTCACCCCTGCCCCGCTGTCAATAAACACCTCAATTTTCACAACCTTTGACTCTAGCGCCACCTCGGCAGTCAGGAGAAAACGGGTACTGCAGGATGAAGACAAATGCACATTTTCAGTCTCCCTACCCACTCCACCAAGAGTGAGATGAGAATTCAACGCCCCCTTTTCTTTTCTCTCCTTTAGAGATAGGAAGCATGGACATACATTGATAAAGTGTCCTTTCTGACCACAGAAAAAACACACACCCTTTTTATTACCAAGATGATTGCGGGTGGCTACAGGAGTGGCTCCCCCTAATTGCATAGGTTCATCCCCAGACATCAACCTAGGGGAATATTCACCCAAAGTGTCATAAGAAGCCGGTACACTATGTGATAGTATGTCCTGAGAGCGGGGGCCCCTAGATCGCTCTCTCAGGCGCCTATCCATGCGTACAGCCAGAGACATAGCGGCTTCCAAAGACACAGGGGTTTCCTGAAAGGCCAAAGCGTCCTTCAGCCTTTCAGACAAACCTTGACAGAATTGGCTACGTAAAGCCGGATCGTTCCATTCAGTATTGGTCGCCCACCTCCGAAACTCAGAGCAATAAGTCTCAACCGGCCGCTTACCCTGACAAAGGTCACGTATCTGGGTCTCAGCCAGGGAGATACGATCCGGGTCATCATAGATAATCCCTAAAGCCTTGAAAAATTCATCTACTGACCGGAGAGACTGCGATCCGGTCGGCAGAGAAAAGGCCCATGACTGCGCATCCCCTTTAAGCAACGAGATGACCACACCAACCTTCTGTTCCTCATTACCAGAAGAACGTGGCCGCAGTCTGAAATACAATTTGCACGCCTCCCTAAATAGAACAAAATTATCACATTCCCCAGAAAATCTATCCGGGAGGGGACCTTAGGCTCCAAACAGGCCTGACACTCAGCACCCCCAGAACCACCAGCCGGTGGTCTCTGAATCTGGTTGCGGATGTCCGCCACCTCCAAGCAGAGTCCCTGCAGCCGTTCAGCCAGTGCAGCAATAGCATCCATGTCAGCACAAAAATGACATAAATTTTTGTTTGTTGGCGGGTTATAATGTCACGCTCTGGTGTGGGGGGAAAGGCCACACCGAGCGTAAGAAGGATGGGAACAGGCAAAACCAGGGAACTGGTCACCTCCTGCAGGGGACCCTAAGACTAGGCCCTAGCTGGCTACCAGTATGAGCTAACCCGGGTGGTAGGAAAGCCCATACGCAGGAACCTAATCTTGATATACCCTAGATCACCCTGCAGTCTAGTGACACAAGAGAGTAACCTGTTCCTCCAAGCATAAGGAGGAACAAGAGACTCAAAACGGGAATAACCAAAGGAAGGGAAAACACTTAACTTTAAGTAGAACTCAGCAACAGGATCTCAGCCGAGATCCACACCACTCTCAATCAGGGATGTAGAAGATATAACCCGCAAGGGATACTGGGAGAGGAAGAGGTAAATAGCAGAAAGCTAATTGCCAAGCGGCAACAGCTGAGGGGAAGGGGTGTGGAGAACAGCACCCAAACCACAGGGAAGCCTGTCAAACATGTCACTTAGAAAGCCGCGCAGAGCGTCTGATTCCAGGCGCAAGACCACTCGTGACAGCACTCCTCATGGTACTTAGACTCCAGTGTGCGCTCCTCATGGTACTTAGACTCCAGTGTGCGCTCCTCATGGTACTTAGACTCCAGTGTGCGCTCCTCATGGTACTTAGACTCCAGTGTGCGCTCCTCATGGTACTTAGACTCCAGTGTGCGCTCCTCATGGTACTTAGACTCCAGTGTGCACTCCTCATGGTACTTAGACTCCAGTGTGCACTCCTCATGGTACTTAGACTCCAGTGTGCGCTCCTCATGGTACTTAGACTCCAGTGTGCGCTCCTCATGGTACTTAGACTCCAGTGTGCACTCCTCATGGTACTTAGACTCCAGTGTGCACTCCTCATGGTACTTAGACTCCAGTGTGCACTCCTCATGGTACTTAGACTCCAGTGTGCGCTCCTCATGGTACTTAGACTCCAGTGTGCGCTCCTCATGGTACTTAGACTCCAGTGTGTGCTCCTCATGGTCCTCATACTACTCTGAATCCTGCTATTCTGTTGCCGATTACAGATTCAGAAATGGGGGAGGGAGGTGTATCAGAACTTTTAACCAATCTTGTTGAACATGACTGCGTACAATTAATACAGCAGGAAACATTTGATTTTGAACATGTTCATGAAAACCCCCTTGATAACCCTGATTTTGAGTATTTTGTAGATTGAAGCCGTTTCCACACTGGATATGCAGTGGTCACACAGCATGAGGTAGGGACAGCTGAACCACTGCCACCTCACATGTCAGTGCAAGAGGTGGAGCTGAAGGCACTCACTGAGGCGTGTAAAATGGCCAAGGGGAAGAAGGTGAACATCTACACAGACTCAAGGTATGCTTTTGGTATTGCACATGACTATGGACCTATTTGGCGGGCCAGGGACTTCCTAACATCAGCAGGCCAGCCTATAAAGAATAAAGACTCTGTACTAGAACTTATGAACTCTCTGTTGTTACCAGAGGAGGTTGTTATTATTAAGGTAAAGGCTCATACAAGATGTACCACGGTGGAAGCAAAAGGCAATGATCGAGCAGACAAGGAGGCCAAACAAGCTGCACTCCAGCCACTGAATGCTGACGCCACCCCGGTGAGAGCCCTGAGACCTGAGGACATTTCAGTAAGTACATTTCAGAGAATGCTCCAACAAGCCCCTCCTGAGGAAAAAGAACAAGGGGCCAAACATGGAATTTGGAGAAACGAGGACATTTGTCTACCACGCCCTCTGTACCCAGCTATGGCTCAGGAGGCCCACGGCCCACTCACCTATCAGAAGGTGCCATGGTAAGTGTGGTTAATGCAGGGTGGATTGCTCCAGGATTTTCTACAGTAGTCGCTCGGTTTGTACAAGGATGTATGGTCTGTGCACTGAACAATCCCGGTCAAGTGGTGAAGACTCCAAGCAAGCACAACCCCGAGGCCACTTTACCCGCTCCAGAGACTGCAGATAGACTATATACAACTGCCTAAGGTAGGAGTATATGAGCTTGTCCTTGTGTGTGTTGATCTCTTTTCAGGGTGGCCAGAAGCCTTCCCAGTAACAAAGAACACAGCAGAGAAGCTGGTCAGTGAACTGGTGTGCAGGTATGGTGTCCTGAAGTTACTGAATCAGACAGGGGTTCCCCAGATTAGGATTGTATTTTCCACAACTGGTTGTAAATGAACAATGATGGCCTAACAAGCTACATGTGGCCCTCACAAAGAGGCTTGAGAACTCCCATAAACAAGTGTTTGCTTCCCTTCCAGATTCAGTAGAAGGAACACACAGTCTGCAACCAGGAGACTGTGGTGATAAACAGACATGTGAGAAAAGGTCTGGATCCCAGATTTGATGGTCCTTTCCAAGTCCTGTTGACTACTCATACAGCAGTAAAGGTTGAAGGACACGCTTCTCACTGCAAGAAAGTCCGACGCCCAAGGATGAAGATCCTCCTGCTGACAGTGGCTCTGACCCTGAGCGTGTCAGCAGTATTTCATCCACTGAATGATGAATGGGACAATGCTTTGATATGGCACCATCAGGTGCTGCTCGAAGGACTGTTGGATCTGTACTCACAGTCCCGTGAGTTCAAGAACTGTGCCTTATCTGGCAATCCCTCTGACCTTTAAAGAACTTGTTCATGTGTCTTGTTAGCAGTTTGTCTCACAAAGAAGACCAGGGCCTGATGATGAAAGTATAGTAGTATCTGCTGTGATGAAGCTGATGTGTATGTGTGCCAACAGGTTCTGTACCAAAAGGAGAAACTACCAGGATTATTGAGAAGTCTTGGGAACTGCATCGATACCTGGGAGGGAATCTGGCCTCCGGCTGGCGGTTGGGCCTATCCCAACTGAAGTACCTCTGGGTTAGGGTGTCAGTTCCAAGATATCTCAAAATGGGGGAATCGTGAGGGACTGAGTATCCATTTTGTATCAGGACTCCATCTTAACCTAAGATTAATTTGAAAGAAGACATTTCTATGTTTCTGGTAAGTTACTTACTTACAGGAAATTGCAGAACTAAATATATAAATATAATGTTCATTGTGAAGGTAACCACTTCTTCTTTATAGGTTCAGAAAACATGTATCTGACCTTTTGACATCCTTTTTACTTGATACACTGAAAATCTTTACCTTATTTAGTATGGTTACAGAACATATGAAACTAAACAGACACTTCTCTCTGTGATCAGGAAGAGCGGGGGGGATGGAACAAAATGTGTGGTTTGGTTCAGTAAATGTCATGTTAGTAAAAAGTTACAGAAACTATGATCTGCACTATAGGAACTCCACCCACCTATCTGCGGTCTTGTACTATAAAGAGCAACGTGTTCTGTCAATAAACAGGAAATATCTGATACAGCTGAACAAGTCTGCATTTATTTCCTCTGAGCGCTCATCTTCATTAAATTGGGACCCCGACAATCATAGAGAAGGGGGTTTTGCCCCAACATGCAGGTCCCTACCTTATGTAAATTTAGGTCACATGTCACTGCCAGCCAATCACTGCTGGGGAAGTATAGGGGCTGTTACATCACAGTAGGCGTTCCCACAGGCTTCCCTTTGATGCTGATTGGCTGAAAAAACCGGGCATTTCAAACTTGCAGTGACACACGAATCATCACGAGTCCGCGCTGCCTCGGCGAGCCGAGCCGAAGCGGGCAATATTCGTGCGAATCACGAATATTGCCGCTTCGATTCGCTCATCACTAAATACGGTGAATTGTGTGGCGGAAAAAAGCGTCCAAATGGCGATTCGCCGTTTTTTTGTCACTTTTTTAAATACAAAGTGATCAAAAAGTCATACACACCCCAGAATGGTATCAATAAAAACGTCAGATCGCCCCGCAAAAAATGAGCCCCCATACAGCTCCGTACACATAAATACCAAAAAGTTATAGGGTCAAGATATGACAAGGAAAAAAAAAAACATTTTATCACCATCTAAACGCAGGAAAAACTATACATATTAGGCATCGAAGTAACGGATCAGTTTTAATGAACATCGAACGCTGTAAATAAGAAACCCGTAGAACTGTAGCGGAATAGCTTTTTTTTGCAATTTCACCTAATTTGGAATTTTTTTCCCGCTTCCCACTACACCATATGCAATATTAAATGGTGGCGTTGGAAAGTACAACTTGTCCTGCAAAAAACAAGCCCTCATACAGCTATGTGAACAGAAAAAAAAAAGAGTTATGGCTGTTTGAAGACAGGGAGCGCAAAACGAAAATGCATGACCGAAAAAACCTCCGGGGGTGAAAGGGTTAAAGGGGTTCTCCGAGTTATATATATTGATGACCTATCCTCAGGACAGGTCATCAATATCAGATCGGCGGGGGTCCGACAACCAGCACCCCCGCCGAAAGCTGTTTGAAGAGGAGGCGCACGCCGTACCAGCGCTGCCTCCTCTTCACTGTTTACATGCTGGCCGACCCGGGGGTAGTGGTGAGTAGGTGTAATTACACCTAACTGCCCCATTCATTTCTATGGGAAGGATCGCTCCCATACAAGTCTATGGAAGTGATTCTTCCCATAGAAATAAATGGGGCGGTGAGGTGTAATTACACCTACTCACCACTACCCCTATAACGGCGCGCTCCTCCTCTTCAAACAGCAGATCGGCGGGGATGCCGTGTGTCGGACCCTCGCCGATCTGATATTGATGACCTATCCTGAGGAGAGGTCATCAATATACAGTACAGACCAAAAGTTTGGACACACCTTCTCATTCAAAGAGTTTTCTGTAACATAGTAACATAGTTTATAAGGCCAAAAAAAGACATCTGTCCATCCAGTTCTTCCTGTTTTCCTATAAGTTGATCCAGAGGAAGGCAAAAATAATAATCAGCCAAACAGGCATATTTACTAGGGCGTTCCAGCTCAGGACTAGCCTCCCTGGCACTTTCCCTCTACCCGTCCGAAGTCCAGACATGACTATGATAATTGTAGATTCACACTGAAGGCATCAAAACTATGAATTAACACATGTGGAATTATATACTTAACAAAAAAGTGTGAAACAACTGAAAATATGTCTTATATTCTAGGTTCTTCACAGTAGCCACCTTTTGCTTTGATTACTGCTTTGCACACTCTTGGCATTCTCTTGATGAGCTTCAAGAGGTAGTCACCTGAAATGGTTTTCACTTCACAGGTGTGCCCTGTCAGGTTTAATAAGTGGGATTTCTTGTCTTATAAATGGGGTTGGGACCATGAGTTGTGTTGGGCAGAAGTCAGGTGGATACACAGCTGATAGTCCTACTGAATAGACTGTTAGAATTTGTATTATGGCAAAAAAAAGCAGCTAAGTAAAGAAAAACGAGCGGCCATCATTACTTTAAGAAATGAAGGTCAGTCAGTCCGAAAAATTGGGAAAACTTTGAAAGTGTCCCCAAGTGCAGTCGAAAAAACCATCAAGTGCTACAAAGAAACTGTCTGACATGAGGAGCGCCCCAGGAAAGGAAGACCAAGAGTCACCTCTGCTGCGGAGGAGAAGTTCATCCGAGTCACCAGCCTCAGAAATGGCAGGTTAACAGCAGCTCAGATTAGAGACCAGGTCAATGCCACAGAGTTCTAGCAGCAGACACATCTCTACAACAACTGGTAAGAGGAGACTGTGTGCAGCAGGCCTTCATGGTGGAAACCACTGCTAAGGAGAACACAAGGAATGGACATTAGACCAGTGGAAATCTGGGCTTTGGTCTGATGAGTCCAAATCTGAGATCTTTGTGTGACGCAGAAAAGGTGAAGGGATGGACTCTACATGCCTGGTTCCCACCGTGAAGCATGGAGGAGGAGGTGTGATGGTGTGGGGGATTTATACTGAACCAGCATGGCTACCACAGCATCTTGCAGCGGCATGCTATTCCATCCGGTTTGCGTTTAGTTGGACCATCATTTATTTATCAACAGGATAATGAGCCCAAACACCTCCAGGCTGTGTAAGGGCTATTTGACCAAGAAGGAGAGTGATGGGTGCTACACCAGATGACCTGGCCTCCACAGTCACCAGACCTGAACCCAGGTCTGGTGACTGTGGAGGCAGGAGGGAGGAAGCATTGCGAGAGTAAGCCCCTGTGGCGGAGGACGCGGGCTTGCGGGTCGGCGCCGGAGTTTAGCGGCAGGGGGCTGGCCACCCGGAGTGCGGGTGAGACGTGGCCCCAGGGTCATGACCTTTATCCAGATGAGACATCAGGAGACGGCGTCTGGACAAGAGGACTGGAACCCCTGTGGCTGCAGGGAGAGTGGGTGAGACCTGCTTGGCAGGATAAGTGTCTCCCCCCATCTTAATCTCTCCCTGTTAAAGGGAACCTGTCATCTCTGAAACACCCCCTGAAGTAGAGTAAGCGGTGTATAGTGTAAGTGATGGTGAATCTGAATATGTAAGTTTTATCTTCATACTCACTTCCATTCTGACTCTGTGCTCCCACAAACCTGCAGTAAAATGCACTCAGTGGACTCCAGTGCTCACTCACATAATGGAGAGGACTCAAAGAAGAGTCCTGTCAATGCATTTTACTGCAGGTTTGTGGGAGCACAGCGTCAGAATGGAAGTGAGTATGAAGATAAAACTTACATATTCGGATTCAGCATCACTTACACTATACAACACTTACTCTAGTTCAGGGGGTGTTTCGGAGCTGACAGGTTCCCTTTAAAGCTGTACTAACCGGAGTGGGCAGTTGACACAGCAAAGCTGAGGTTTTGATACTCTCTTTGCCCACTCATTAACTATACTAACTAACAGCTATTTACACGGATTGCTCTATCTAGCTCTGCCTACGGACTGAACCTGGCGTTTTAAATCAACCCCCCCTTTTTGGTTTAAGTGCAGTCCCCCGGGGTGGCCTTTCCAGCTGGTTGCTGGTCTAAACTGTTTTGTTTGGCTTCCTGCACTTTTGGTGGGTGCTCCTAGGGTGGTTGCACGAGGGGAAGACTGTGGAATAAATCCACCTGGGTGGGTTTACTGTCTGAAAGAACAGATAAGGTCTTGTACATCGATACCTCAGTGTGGGATGCAGCCACGCACAGCAAAGACTCAAGCACCAATAAAAGCACCACAGATGAGCCCGGATATGGCCGGAATGTACTCAAAATTAAAGAAGGCAGAGAAAAAAAAGAAAATAAAGGGCCAACTAAGATGGATCAGTTTCTTAATGTCTCGGTTGAGAAGGGCAGGGATGCGAAGGGAGGGAAAAGTAATACAGAACCTAAGAAACGCAAGGCAAATGAGTCTCCTAACAGCTCCGTGATAGATCCAGACTTTCAGAGTCAGCCCGGATGGCTGGTGGATCTAATGGCCGCTATTAAAAAATGTGACACTTCTATTGGAGACCTGGCTTCTCAAGTTGGAGCAAATGGTACCGAACTCTCTCACTTGAGGACTGATGTCGGGTCCTTTAGAGAGAGGGTTGGGGAAGCAGAACATAGAATTAGCACCTTGGAGGATAATATGGTAAAAACAGAGAAAGAAGTGGCAGAGGTGAGAAATGAAAATAAGGCTTTGAGGGCAAAGGTCACGGACCTAGAAGATAGGTCTAGAAGATTAAACTTAAGACTGATGGGATTCCCTGAAGGCCCAGAGGGAAAAGATATAGTGACATTTACCCAGAATTGGCTTTTGGACTCTGTGGGGCAGGAAAATCTGTCAAGTAACTTTTGTGTGGAGAGAGCCCACAGAGTCCCTTCAAAACCACTGCCAGTCACCCTCGCCCTATTATAGTGAAGTTACTCAGTTTTCGCGATAGAGACATTATTTTGAGGAGAAATAGGGCGTTGGGGGAATTAAAATTCAATGTGTATAAAATCTCAGTCTATCAGGACTTTGCATCAGAAACTCAAAAGAGTAGAGCCACCTTTATTCAGACAAAAAAGAGACTGGCCCTCAACGGACTAAAATATGCTTTATTGTTTCCGGCTCGCCTCCGGATTGAAAATCAGGAGTGTACTTTGTTTTTTCTTACTCCAGCAGATGCAACAAATTGGATGGACAATAAAGGGTTAAAATGAATTCTGCAGGGGGATTCAGCTGGTTAGCTTGGTAGAGAGACTTGAGGGGGAAGGTAGGGAGGGGGTCCCGCTAGGGGTGTTTTTTTTTTGTTTTTTTTTGTTTCTTTTTCTTATGGTGTGCGGGGTAAGGTAATAATAATAAAGCCAATACAATTATTAACACAAATATATTGACATGGAATGTAAGGGGGTTGAGGGACCGGCACAAAAGGACAGCAATTTTTGATTATGTTAGAAAATATTCACCAGGGATAGTATGCTTTTTAGAATCACATATGACGATTGACACGATTAGTAGAAGATGGTGTAAATCACAATATCATGCCTTCTTTTCTGAATACTCTAGGGGTGTTACTGTTTTGGTACATGAAAGGGTCCATTGGGAAGTATATGAAAAGTCTATAGATAGGGAAGGTAGATTTATTTTTTTTCACTGTAAATTAAATGGCATAGTTTCTATTTTGGCTTTTGTCTACAACCCGCCTCCGTTTAACTTTAAAATATTGTCTATCCTTTTTAGTTTTTGTGAGGGGAAAGTTAATTGCCCGGTGTTGGTAATGGGGGATTTTAATGCTGTTATGGACGAGAGGGAGAATAGACTCAGAATTACTACCCCAAAACCATTACCGGACATAACTTCTTTGCATAAAATGGCCTCCAAGATGGGACTCCAGGATATTTGGAGAAGTAGGAACCTGGGAATTGAAACATACTCTTGCTGGAATAAGTCCAGCAGGACTATGTCTAGAATTGATCTTGTGTTGGGGGATAATAGTGCGGCCAAACATGTTGGGAGTATCCAATATCTGACTAGAACAGTTTCAGATCACTCACCTTTATTGGTTGAGTTTATAGGTAATATTGGCCATAGTAGAGGTAGGACAAAAATAGGACCATATTGGTTTTTGTTAATTAAGGGTAGTGAAGAAATAGCGAAAGAAACTGGCGAGATCATCGAACTCAACTGGAATACGGCCCCGGACTTAATAGTCTGGGATGCTATCAGGGCAGTTATAAGAGGTAGATACGTGGGTATTATTAACAGCACCAGAAAAAAAATTAGAAGGAGGGAAGAACAGTTGAAACAAAAAGTTAAGGAAGATGAGAAAAAATTTTAATTAAACCCAGGAGACGAAACAGAAAAGGATCTGAAATGCTCTCAGGTAGAACTAAGTCAATATATGCTCTTGAAAACTAAAAACCAAAATCAGTTAAGAGGTATAAAATATCATAAGGAATCGGGTAAACCAAATAGAGGATTAATGACATTGGTCCAAGGACAAGAGGGAGGAAAAACCCTAACCCTAATTGGATCCATTAGGACTGAGGATGGCCAGTTAGTAGCCCAACCGGGGAAATTAGTGGAAGTATTCTCCCGATATTATAAGAAACTATACTCATCAGAAACTAATGATTCTAGTAAGGATCTAAATAAGTTTCTAGATAAGATTCCTTTCCCCGTGATTTCCGAGGCTCAGAGGCAATTACTTGACTCTCCGATAATTTTACCGGAGATCAAGAAAACACTCCACTTAATCAAAGGTAAAAAATCCCCGGGAATGGATGGGCTCCCCTTCCAATTATATTGAGTTCAAGGGGAGATCTTGCTGCCCGCTTTGCATAGAGTGTTTCTGGCATCGGTGGAGAGGGGGGAGTTGCCAGCCTCTATGAGGGTAGCAGAGATTATTGTGATCCATAAAGAAGGGAAAGACCCACTGGACACAGAATCTTATAGGCCGATCACCCTCCTCAACACCGATGTTAAGATATATGCAAGACTGTTGGCTAATAGGCTTGCAAAAGTAGTGAGTAGTATTATTAATGAGGATCAGTGCTGGTTTATACCTGGTAGGACAGTGAAGACCAACCTGGAGAGATTGTATGGTAACATGCAGTTTGCGGAGAAGGGGGGGCCCCCACTCCATCCTGTCTCTTGATGCTACTAAGGCGTTTGACAGGGTGGAGTGGGAATTCCTCTGGGACGTTATGAAAAGGTTTGGATTCGGGGACCCCTTTTTGAAAATGGTTAAGATGCTGTATAATAAGGTGTACGCATCCGTGAATATAGGGGGAATGTCATCTGAGAGGTTCCCCCTGGGTCGAGGTACTAGACAGGGCTGTCCCCTCTCCCCGCTACTCTTTGCCCTAAGTATTGAACCAGTGGCAATTCTAATAAGAGAAAATCCCTTAATCAGGGGCTTTGGGTCGCGGGGAGACAGGGACAGGGTGTCGCTATACGCGGATTATTTGCTTCTTTTTTTGGCTAACCCTCTGGAGTCCCTCTCGGAGGTCATTAAAACTGTCCAGGAAACTGGACTATTCTCTGGCATTTCTATAAATTGGCAAAAGTCAGCGTTATTACCTTTAGGGGGGAAAGATGTAGTCAAAAGCCAAAATGTTACGGTTTTAAGAGAGGGTGACCACTTCAAATACTTGGGGATCCTTGTTTCGGAAAGGATAGTAGATTTCTATGGACTAAATATCAACAGAGTCTTGGATCTTCTAGAAGTAAAAGAGCAAGCTTGGAACAAATTAAGGATCTCTAAAGTGGATAAGATCTTATTGATAAAGTCTGTACTTCTCCCTAAGCTCCTGTACGTATTTGGTTGTTCCCCGATTTCATTGAAGAAGCAGTTTTCCGGAGGATTAGGAGAGTATTTAACTTTCTAATATTGGGCAGAAAGTGCGTTCGCATCAGGCAGGAGGTTTTTTATGTAAAAAAAGAGAATGGAGGTTTATCCCTGCCGGATGCGAAGGCGTACTTTCTGGCCTCACAGATGTATCATTTGGATAGATGGAAACAGAATAATTTTCTCCTTGACTTAATTGAAAGAACTAAGGGAGGGTTCCAAGATATCTTCCAATGATTAGAGTCTGGACAAAGAAGTAAGGACTGGGAATTATTCCCACTAGTAGGAAAATACTTGAGGATATGGAGGGAGGTTAAAAGTACATTAAAATTAAATGGCATATGTGATTTTGCATCAGTGTTTCAGAATAGGAACCTACAGCCGGTTTGCGATCTGTGTGCTCTGGGTTGTCAGAAGGTAATAGGTAACACTGAACTGGGCAAAATGATCCAAGCCAATGAAGTAATCAGCTGGGAAAAACTTAGGGAGATCTTTGGGCTGACCCCAAAATTTTGGCTCGATTACATTAGATTAAAACATGCATTGGACTACTTCCTGAGGAAAGGGGTAAGCAGAATGGTGGCCACAGAAGGACTTATCGATGATCTTAGAAGAGGTCGAATTAAAAATAGAGAGGTTTCAAGAATATACTTAAAGCTGAGAGAATACTGTGTGGTCGAATTCAAATGTGTAAGATCCTGGGAAGAGGAGGTTGGATCGATTGGGGAAATCCAATGGAGTACAGGGTTTCAAAATATTAGCAAGGCATCGAGGTCAGGTAATCACCGTATGGTTCAATTCAATATAGTCCATAGACTCTACTACACTCCGAAACTTCTCAGCAAAATCGGTAAGTCCAGAAACTCGAACTGCCCCAGATGTAGAGAACATGAGGCAGGCATGAGTCACATGCTTTGGTCCTGCAGAAAGTTGGAAAACTTCTGGAAGGAGATTAACACTATGCTAGAAGGTAAATTACAGATAAAGTTTGTATTATCTTTTAAATTAGCAATTCTGGGAGACGACTCGCAAGTTGTAGCTCCAAGAAGAACTAAAATGAGATTACAACGGGCTTTGTTCGCAGCAAGATTAATTATTGCTCGCAATTGGATCTCCCCAAAGACCCCAAGCCTTTTGGAATGGGAAAGAATGGTGTTGTATTATGAATAGACAAGGTATTGGGGGAGGACTTTCTTCCCTCAACCCTTAGAATTTTCCTCCCTTGGTCTTTTCCCTTTTGTCCCTTTTGTCTTGTCCCTTCCTAGTGGGACAGTGGGTGGTGGGAGGAGGGTGGGATCCAGAAATAATTGAAATTATTTATATATATATATATATATATATATATATATATATATATATATATATAGAATTATCTGTATCGTGTTATTCTTGAATCAAAAAAGTTTTAAAAAAAAACAGTAATCAAAGCAAAAGGTGGCTACTGTGAAGAACCTAGAATATAAGACATATTTTCAGTTGTTTCACACTTTTTTGTTAAGTATATAATTCCACATGTGTTAATTCATAGTTTTGATGCCTTCAGTGTGAATCTACAATTATCATAGTCATGAAAAAACAGAAAACTCTTTGAATGAGAAGGTGCGTCCAAACTTTTGGTCTGTACTGTATATAACTTGGAAAACCCCTTTAAGGCTTAGTTCACACCGCGGATGTTGCATTGATTGTGGTGGAACCAATTGTGGCTTTATCCCATTCAGTGAGGTTAATCTGTACATGTATGCCCACTGTGGTTTCATGTTTATGTTCCAACGATGTATCTGGAAAGGACATGTCTTTTCTTAGGGTCTACAAGTCTGTGAGGAATTGACCTGTGGTGTTGTTAGGGAAACCCACTGCTCAGGAATTTGGGAGAGGCTTCGTAGGCTCTCCATGTCTGTCAACGAGGTTCAAATTGATTCCTTTTTAATGCATCGAAGATAAAGACACAGATACAATGTCTCCAGGTGTCTCTTATATGTCCATACGGAGGTCTCCTGCCCAGTACTATACCAGTATGAACTGGTCTTCTCCAGTATGACATCCTATGGACACAGATACAATGTCTCCAGGTGTCTCTTATATGTCCATACGGAGGTCTCCTGCCCAGTACTATACCAGTATGAACTGGTCTTCTCCAGTATGACATCCTATGGACACAGATACAATGTCTCCAGGTGTCTCTTATATGTCCATACGGAGTTCTCCTGCCCAGTACTATACCAGTATGAACTGGTCTTCTCCAGTATGACATCCTATGGACACAGATACAATGTCTCCAGGTGTCTCTTATACAGTATGTCCATACAGAGGTCTCCTGCCCAGTACTATACCAGTATGAACTGGTCTTCTCCAGTATGACATCCTATGGACACAGATACAATGTCTCCAGGTGTCTCTTATATGTCCATACAGAGGTCTCCTGCCCAGTACTATACCAGTATGAACTGGTCTTCTCCAGTATGACATCCTATGGACACAGATACAATGTCTCACAGCATGGTCAGTCCCAGCATGCACACTATTAATCGGTGCATGCCGCTTGGCTTCAAGTTTGAAGATGGACCTCTCAGCTCCAAAAACATTCTGACATGTCTCTTTGCCACCATGCATCTCCAGATTTTAAATCCTGAGTTCCCTGGATGCATTTGGGATCTGAGATGAAGAAAGAATATGGTTATGAGGTTCAATTAGATGCTAATGCAGTTCGTGGACATACTGGAACAGTGAGCAATGAGTGGCTTGCAGCTTCTGTTCAACCCTGTCTTGGGGACTTTCCCAGAGTATCACATGTGGGGACAGTTTTTTTTCTCCCTCTTGTGGTGGTCCTGACAGAATAGAAAGCAATAGGTAATTGCTCCACCCATTGTAGCTGAGTTTC
Organism: Rhinella marina; assembly: GCA_900303285.1. NCBI lineage: Eukaryota > Metazoa > Chordata > Amphibia > Anura > Bufonidae > Rhinella > Rhinella marina. Next base: position 5,389 of record ONZH01014113.1, on the reverse strand, counting down.
CTCCATCCACTTCTGAATTTTCAAGGTGCCATTTAAGTGTTCCACCCTGTCACTACATTGGGGGTGGTAAGGCAGGTGAAAGGCTTCTTCTATCCCTAGGGTTGCTTCATAAATTCACCAGTTAAATGGGTGCCTGTAATCTATGAAATGGGTAATCTGGTTTTGGGGTATATCTCTTTGGAACTCAGGTAGGCCTGCCTGGGTTATGCCTTGCAAATATAAGGCATCCCTTTACAAACTGAGCAGCCACATTCTGGAACCCTGGGGCAAGCCATTTCTGCAAGACTATGGCACACATTGCTCCTTAGGAGTTGTGAACCACAGAGTGGGCCAGAACAGACATCATGGGAAACAAAAAAACAGGACAGGCAGACCCTAGTGTGTACAGGCTAAAGCCCTCCTTTTCCTTCTGCGGCAACTCCCTCCATCCACACCTTTTGGTCTTGAGGGGATGTCTGGTTCTGGAAGGTCAGTAGCAATTCTAAGTCAACTGTGGCCAGAGCTGATGGAGCAGCCACCATAAAAGGGAGTAATGCTGCCTCATTAGCTGCCTGGTCTGTCAGGGCATTCCCCATAGTGACATGGGTTTGCTCTTTGGTATGTACTGACACCTTCAAAATGGCTGCACATCATACAGCGTCAGCATTCTTTTTAGGTTTTCCCACAGGGGTCAAGAAGTTGCAGCTCTGCCAAATGGCTCAGAAATCATGTTCTACACTAAAATCACCTCGAGTCCGTATAGATGTTCTTCTCCTTGTCCTCACTCAGATTACACGCTGCACTGAGTACTTCACTTCCACCTGTGCTGAGCAACTAGAAGGGAGAGGTGTCTGTATCGCTGCCTCACCATTTTGGACTACAGCATACCTACAGTATGGTCCGCATTCCACCATCTAGGACCATCTACAAAAATTCTCAATATAATCAGTGAGATGTACATAGGTGATATTTTACTGACCCTTTGGTTTCCATGTCCTTCGATGTCTGACAATCATGTACATATATCATAACAAACTGGTCCTCCTCATCATTGGCCAGTTGAACAGGTAGAGGTCTCTCAATGCCCGCCTTTTTATCAATGTCATTTACTATCTCCCTGCTTTCTTAACTCACCAGAGTGGCAGAGTAGTATCCCAGGGGCTTCTGGTTACCCCATCACTTATACGAGAACACTAGTGGCTTGCCATGCCAGTTCATAACAAGAGGGATAGGTGAGAGCAGGAGAAGACATGAGGAGAGTGTGTAAAGGAGAAGGGGGTCAGCGGAGGAGGCTGGAGAGAGCATAGAAGGGGATAGGACAGTGGGGATTAGATGAGGGGTCCAGGATTAGGAGATAATCACCAGTTGTAAGGAGAAGTAGAGAGAGGGATAGGTGAGAGCAGGAGAAGACATGAGGAGAATGTGTAAAGGGGAAGAAGGTCAGCAAAGGAGGTCGGGGAGAGAATAGAATGGGGATAGGACAGTGGAGATAAGATGAGGGGTCCAGGATTAGGAGATAATCTCCAGTTGTAAGGAGAAGTAGAGAGAGGGATAGGTGAGAGCAGGAGAAGACATGAGGAGAATGTGTAAAGGGGAAGAAGGTCAGCAAAGGAGGTCGGGGAGAGAATAGAATGGGGATAGGACAGTGGAGATAAGATGAGGGGTCCAGGATTAGGAGATATATCTCCAGTTGTAAGGAGAAGTAGAGAGAGGGATAGGTGAGAGCAGGAGGAGACATGAGGAGAATGTGTAAAGGAGAAGGAGGTCAGCAAAGGAGGTCGGGGAGAGAATAGAAGGGGGATAGGACAGTGGAGATTACATGAGTGGTCCAGGATTAGGAGATATATCTCCAGCAGTAAGGAAAAGTAGAGATAGGGATAGGGGAGAGCAGGAGAGGACATGAGGAGAGTGTGTAGAGGAAGAGGTCAGCGGAGGAGGCCGGGGAGAGAATAGAAGAGGATAGGACAGTGGGGATTAGATGAGGGGTCCAGAATTAGGAGATATGTCTCCAGCAGTAAGGAGAAGTAGAGAGAGGGATAGGTGAGAGCAGGAGAGGACATGAGGAGAATGTGTAGAAGAGAAAGAGGTCAGCGGAGAAGACCGGGAAGAGGATAGTAGAGGGTAGGACAGTGGGGATTAGACGAGAGGTCCAGGATTAGGAGATATGTCTTCAGCAGTAATTAGAAGGAGAGAGAGAGATAGGAGAGACCAGGAGAGAACATGAAGAGAATGTGTAGAAGAGAAGGAGGTCAGCGGAAAAGACCTGGGAGAGGATAGAAGGGTATAGGACAGTGGGGATTAAATGAGGAGTCCAGGATCAGGAGATGTCTCCAGCAGTAAGGAGAAGTAGAGAGAGGGATAGGGGAGAGCAGGAGAGGACATGAGGAGAATGTGTAGAGGAGAAGGGGGTCAGCGGAGGAGGCTGGGGAGAGGATAGAAGGGGATAGGACAGTGGGGATTAGATGAGGAGTCCAGGATTAGGAAATATGTCTCCAGCAGTAAGGAGAAGTAGAGAGAGGGATAGGAGACCAGGAGAGGACATGAGGACAGTGTGTAGAGGAGAAGGAAGTAAGCGGAGGTGGCCGGGAGAGGATAGAAGGGGATAGGACAGTGGGGATTAGATGAGGGGTCCAGGATTAGGAGATATGTCTCCAGCAGTAAGGAAAAGTAGAGAGAGGGATAGGGGAGTCCAGGAGAGGACATGAGGAGAATGTGTAGAGAAGTGGTCAGCGGAGGAGGCCGGGGAGAGGATAGAAGGGGATAGGACAGTGGAGATTACATGAGGGGTCCAGGATTAGGAGATATGTCTCCAACAGTAAGGAGAAGTAGAGAGAGGGATAGGAGAGAGCAGGAGAGGACATGAGGACAGTGTGTAGAGGAGAAGGAGGTCAGCGGAGGAGGCCGGGGAGAGGATAGAAGGGCATAGGACAGTCGGGATTAGATGAGGGGTTCAGGATTAGGAGATATGTCTCCAGCAGTAAGGAGAAGTAGAGAGAGGGATAGGTGAGAGCAGGAGAGGACATGAGGAGACTGTGTAGAGGAGGAGGAGGTCAGCGGAGGAGACCAGGGAGAGGATGGAAGGGGATAGGACAGTGGAGATTAGATGAGGGGTTAAGAATTGGGAGATATGTCTCCAGCAGTAAGGAGAAGTAGAGAGAGGGATAGGTGAGAGCAGGAGAGGACATGAGGAGACTGTGTAGAGGAGGAGGAGGTCAGCGGAGGTGGCCAGGGAGAGGATAGAAGGGGATAGGACAGTGGGGATTAGATGAAGGGTTCAGGATTAGGAGATATGTCTCCAGCAGTAAGGAGAGGTAGAGAGAGGGATAGCTGAGAGCAGGAGAGGACATGAGGAGAGCGTGTAGAGGAGAAGGAAGTCAGCGGAGGAGGCCGGGGAGAGGATAGAAGGGGATAGGACAGTGAGGATTAGATGAGGGGTCCAGGATTAGGAGATATGTCTCCAGCAGTAAGGAGAGGTAGAGAGTATGGTAGAAAAAGGTGGTAGAAAAAGGTGCACAAGCAACAGGGAAAACCACAGCCTTGATAGGATTGTTAAGAAAAGGAGATTCACAAGGAGTAGACTGCTGCTGGAGTCAGTGCTTCCACCACACACAGACGTCTCCAGGACATGTTTCATGGAAATGACCCCTTCTCCTACTCCCCAAGCTCTGGAATGCAATGACGGCAATAGTAAATGTGTCAGCAGTAATAAAAGGCACGTGGCCACAATGTAGCAGCAGCAGAAGCAGCATAGCATGGAACATACAAGACAGTAGATTGGCTGTTGATGGGTGGTAGCAGCAGTGGTAGTAGCAGTGATAATAGTAGTAGGGGTACTAGTAGTAATAGTAGTAGGGGTAGTAGTAGTAATAGTAGGAGGGGTCGTAGTAGCAGGACAGTGTGGATGTGGAAAGGGTAGGATATAAGAAGCCCGTGGCCACAATAGTAGCAGAAGCAGCATAGCATGGAACATAGAAGGTGGTATGTCAGCTGTCTATGGGTGGTAGCAGCAGTGGTAGTAGCAGTGGTAATAGTAGGAGGGGTAGTAGTAGTAATAGTAGGAGGGGTAGTAGCAGCACAGTGTGGATGTGGAAAGGGTAGGGTATTAGAAGCACGTGGCAGCAATAGTAGCGGCAGCAGAAGCAGCATAGCATGGAACAGACCAGCATGAAACAATAATAGTGGTGGTAGATGGTAGTTGTAGTAATAGTAGGAGGGGTAGTAATAGTCCTGGTGGTAGTAGTAGCAGCAGCAGTACAGTGTGGATTGGAAAGGGTAGGGTATAAGAAGCACATGGCCACAATAGTAGCAGAAGCAGCATAGCATGGAACATAGAAGGTGGTAGGTCAGCTGTCTATGGGTGGTAGTAGTAGTAATGGTAGTGGTAGTAGTAGTAGTGGCAGATGTGTAGTGTTTATAGTGCTGGCAGTAGGGGCTTAGCACTGAGGAGCAGCAGCCTTATGGAAGATGATGGTAGACACAGGCAGCAATGGTAAGATGGGGAACCGCCAGCAAGGCCAAATCTATTCATCAGCTTCAGCCGGACGAGTGTGACCATCCTGCCAAATCCAGGCTTGGTTCATGTTGACAAAAATGATGTTTTGGACACTTGCACAGGACATCTTTGTCCGTTTTGGTGTCACCACAACCCCGCGGCACTGGAAACCCTCCCTGATATGACACTGTAGACTGGAAAGAAGAAGGCAATGGCGCTGTGTCAGTCTGCCTGCCCCGAAATCCATGGGGTCAGAGTGTAGTTAGGCCTGAACCTTGAGCCCAGAACTGTACACAGTCTTCCATGTGTGGTCTGACTAGTGATGTGTAAAGTGACAGGACTATGTTCTCATCACTGCCATCTATGCCCCCTTTTGATGCAACCCATTATCTTACTGGCCTTGGCAGCAGCTGTCTGACCCTGGTTTCTACAGCTTAGTTTGCTGTTCAGTAAAATTCCTAGGTCCTTTTCCATGTCAGTGTTACCCAGTGTTTTACCATTCAGTATGTACTAGTGACTTGCATTATTCCTTCCCATATGCATAACCTTACATTTGTCAGTGTTAAACCTCATCTGCTACTTCTCTGCCCAAGCTTCCAGTCTATCCAGATCCATCTGTCCTCTGTAGTATATATATACAGTATATTGTCCTCTGTAGTATATATACAGCATACTGTCCTCTGTAGTATATATACAGTATACTGTCCTCTTTAGTATATATACAGTATACTGTCCTCTGTAGTATATATACCGTGTACTGTCCTCTGTAGTATATATACCGTGTACTGTCCTCTGTAGTATATATACAGTATACTGTCCTCTGTAGTATATATACCGTGTACTGTCCTCTGTAGTGTATATACAGTATACTGTCCTCTGTAGTGTATATACAGTATACTGTCCACTGTAGTATATATA